>OVAN01002827.1:0-31595 GCA_900406275.1 Anastatica hierochuntica
AGTGAATTGTGAACCTATCAAATCTGTTAGTAATGCATGACTAGAAATCGGTGGTCAATGGAAGTTAGTCTCGAGGTTTCTAGTGCATAGGACGCTGATACTACGGAAGTAGATCAGTTCTAGATTAGAATTTGAGTTCAAGACGGTTCTTAACCTCTTCCCTAATNCAAGAGAGTTCTTAATCTCTTCCCTAACCTGTAGTTTAAGTCAACAATGAAATGTTTCCCTGAGAATACCTGATGCTCAATACTTCTTTGAATTGTTTTACAACCTCGTTGCTTGCTGCGTTTTCTGTGCTCTCTTATTTTCGATTTTGCATCATCTCTACAAGACATCTTTTTAGCTGTAGTCCGCTGTTTGATTTTAACTCTTCGTGCTACATTTGATCTCTGTGGATTCGATCCCAAACCACTACAACGTACGCTTGCAGTGTTATCTCGGATGAAAATGTGAACAATCAGTAGTACAGAACTTTTGAAGGCCTTGGTATCCAAACTCTAGCTCAATCTCTTTACCATCATTCAACACATCAACGTTTCTTACAAGAGAAATGATTTCAAGGGGTATTTTCGTCAATATCTTGAAAGATATAAGGAAGAGTTAGAAATTATTTTCAAGGGTTTCGCGGATCATCCATCAAGTTGTCTTCTTCGTCTGCCTCCTTAGGCGACACACAGTTGAAGAAGAAGAAGAAGAAGAAGAAGAAGACGTCGTTGGAGAATTCGACAAGCTTCGGCCATTCTTGTGGAGAGAGGCTGAGTTGCGTAAGCAGAGCAAGTAAAATTGTTCAATCGGTGTGAGTTGTATAACCTTTTGTTGATGATGGGTTCTGGTTTGATTTCAATACTAGGCGGATGTTTTTCTTGTTCAAAAGAACTTTTTTTAGGGTTTCTGGAAGGGGGCTTATGCAAAATCTACGCTTGATTTTTTCATTCTTTCCTGAATCTTAGACATATAATTTATAAAAGAGCAGAAAAAAACTGCATGTAGAACAATTTTCTCCAGGAACTTGCGTTCTGATGATATTGGTTTGTTGTTTAATAGGTGATATTAAGGGGATTACAGCTGTTACCGTTGTTTGTTCGTAGAAAATGGGAGCTGAAGAAGTTCCGAGTGTTCCTTTCAGTTCAAATACAGTAGGCATCACTGGGTTAAGCGACACAGATTTGGTACTTGCTGTTAGAAATGCCCTTGCTTCTGTTCAAAATGTGAGTCTTTTGCACATATGTTGCTTCTTCCACATGTTCACTCATGTATATGCTTGTGCCCCTGCTCCCTTTTTGTAATGGTGGTCTGTTCTTTAAAAGTATTCTTTTATTTTTTATTAAATCCAGGGGGATACTGATAACTATACTCAGCTTGTTGGCTCAATGTACCTTAAGGAATATTCTGATTTCGATGCTGTGGCACAACTTGAGGTGTGCTCTTTTCCTCATATGACAATCATCTTCTTTTTTTTTTAGTTTGCTGTTGCTAAGATATCTTCCTTTTCATTTGTTTTGCAGACACTCTTAAGAGTTCTGTCAGCTTCTGTTGCTTGCTTTGATGTAGTCCACCATCGAGATCTTCTTTCTTCTGTAAGTTTTTATTGCATGAGCTAACAGTTGAATTAATCTATACGTGTTTAAAACAGGACCTCTTACCCTTCCTCTGAACATCATCCCATCTATTTTTATTAGATTTTCAGAATGAGCTTGTGGGATCACAAAACTAATGTCATGGATGCATTGGTGGACCTAATCATATCACTGGTGCACAGCTCAGCAACTACCTCTCTTGTCAATGGAGATATGATGTGGTTGACGAGCTTAATGTTTTGCGCCTTTTTTTTTGTTTCCATGTAGGCTGTTACTAGTGGGAAGTATCTGGACGCTTGCTTGCATATGCTCATTAGTAATTTCATTCCACCTCAATTTGTGATGCATAAACGATTGCAACCCCGCATAATCGATAAGAAAGAGGAAGTTCTTTCCCGCGTGCATGCAGCTCTTCACAAGATTTCTTATTTAGTTCCTCTTGCCCCCTCAAAATTAGTACCCATACTTGTCCAGAAAATGCCTAAACTGCACATAATGGACCATGTAAGCTTTTCTTTTTGTTCAAATTTAGACTATATAATAGCAAGCTTTTACTGGTGGTTAAAATGAGAACTATTTTACTTGCTTGCAGTCGCTGGTGACATATGTGGAAAATTTGTTGAAGTTGGAGAATAGCTCAATCGGAAAAGTTGCGGGCAGCGTGATTCTTATGGTGGTTATGGAGAGATTGCGAGACTTGGATGTAAGTGGATCGAATTTACTTCATGAATAATTTGTAACAGTTATAGCCACTTAGTAAAGTGGTGAGTGAATGATTTACTGGAGAATCTTTGTAGTTGGAGATTGAGTGGGATGACATTCTCCAAGATGACTCCAGCAGAGGCATGTTTGATATGGAACTTGAAGATGCAGCTGAAGGCACTACGAATGAAGGAGATGAGGTTGGGAGATTGTGTGTTTTTGCTACGTATGCAGAATCCAGAAACTTAACTCTGTTTATAAATTATTCAAAACTGCACGATTACAAGATGTCCTACGATAAAAAATTGGACTTCGATTGGTCTCTTGTTTCTTGGGAGGTATATGCCATCGTTTCATAATTGATTTTTCTTCTGCAGTTTCCAGTGGGGCGTCTAAATGGAAATGTAGTCTCTGACTCGTTGGATAATTTAATGGTCCTATCTTTTGAGCATCTTGAATTATGTCAAAAAGCTGGTCGTTTGGATGAGGTATGGCACTAGATGGTGCTTTGTCAATATTATCTTTCATTTCCTTTATGCTAGTTTCATTAATCTTTGGTGGTTCTTTTTCATTACTTTGATATAGGTGTTTGAAAGCCTCTTGGAGTCATTTGAGAACTTCATTCTGAACACATACAAATCAAAATTTTCACAGGTAGACATTATAGCTATTACCACACATACTATATAATTCATCATTCTAGGCTTCTAACACGTTGCTTCCTTGTTGACATCTTAGCTTATACTCACTTTGCTTTCATCTGCAGTACCTGGTGTTCTATGCGTGCTCACTAGATCCAGAAAATTGTGGCGTGAAACTTGCCAGTAAGCTGTTGGGCATATACCTCTCCAGCAACAAACCTCGACTTACTAGGTGAGTTTCATCTTATCCTTCACGGTAAATATTTCTCTGCATGATATTAAGCTAATATTGTTACCATTTGTATATGGTTTTGTGTTCACCTCTTACTAAACAGGATGAGTGCAGTGGCTTATCTAGCTAGCTACTTGTCTCGGGCAAAATTTTTGCCTGCTTCCTTTGTAGGTAGCATGTTGAAAAGGTACAAAGAGCTTGTTAAAATGCGGTCAGAGATAATTGTTTGATCTTAATTCAAGTTTTGCTTTGCTGTAATTGTTTTTTTTTGTTTGAACTCCTAGATTGGTGGAGGAGTGTGCGGAGTATTGCAGAACATGCAATGATGATGTTAGCCCTGAAGTGCATCAAGTTTTCTATTCTGGATGTCAGGTATATTCCACTTACAGAACCATCTTATTGCTTGTTATTTCTTAAGAACTCTTCTGTAAAATCATTGATGTCTCTAGTTACCGATATTTGTTAATCATCTTAACCTTAAAAGTACTAAAAGAGTTTTGCCAGTTGGTGTTAAGAAACATGCGTTGTTATGTCATGTATCACTTAAATATGTTACTCTACTGTGACTGTAGGCAATCTTGTATGTGTTATGCTTCCGGATGAGATCGGTCCTGGATGTTCATCGCTTCCAGGCGGAGCTTACATCATTGGAGTCAATTTTATCTCACAAACTAAACCCATTGATGGTGAATTAAACTATCTTTTTTTTTTTCCTAATTGCTCAACTGTTTTTCGATTTGGTCTGGACCCTCCAAAGAAGCGTATGCATTAAGCTTGCACCAATTTCTTTCCTTACAAACAGGTGTGCCTTCCATCTGTAGTTTCTGAGTTCCTTAAACAAGCAAAAGCTAGTGGTCTGTTCATTGTCTCAGAAGCCTTCATTTTCGATGACCTGCTCGAGTCTGAGCTCTCTTGTGCTTTTGGTGGCTTTGAAAGGCTTGATACATTCTTCCCGTTCGACCCATGCTTGTTAAAAATCTCTAACAGGTTCACCATCTCAATAACTCTTTTGAGTGGAAGTTGTTGCATTTCGTAGTGTCCTTTTCCAAGACTCTTTTCTCACTGGGGTTATCTTTTCTAATAATGTTGAAGCTATATCTCCCCGAACTTCATCTACTGGTCAATGGTGAAAACGGCTGATGACGAAGAGGATGAGCTTTGTGCTGAGGTGATAGTGAATGGAGATGCAGACGACAGTGAGGAGGAATGTGGCGCGGATCTTGATAAGGAGATGAACAAGATGTCTATAACTCCTAAACATTCCTTCATACGCGAAAGAGAGAGACTCTTGAAGATGCCTTCGAGAATAAGACCATCCACTAGTCCGCCTGAAACCCTCTAAATTTAATGGAGAGAATCAAGTTTTGTTAATTAGGGTTCTTAATGCAAAGTGTGTAAAATTTAATGATATGCCTTATGAGAAATTATGCATGAAATAGATGGTATACAGAGGAAGGAGTAAGTGCTGGTCTTGTCTGATACATAACAAAAATTTGGGATAATGCTAACGGCATCTACATTGGTGAACCGGTTTTTTAAAAAAAAAATAAAAAAAAATAAAATCGGACCATTGGGGGTTCGCAACGTGGCGAACCCCTTATGATTCGGGTTCACTCGGAAGAGTTCGAGAGAGCTAGGGTTTCTCGGATTTTGTGTTTTTTTTTTTTGATTTGTGTGTGAACTCCGCATTGAACTCTCAATGCGGGTGCTCTAAAGCAAGATTTTATCTGCGAGTCTCTAATGCGAAAATTGATCGCTTTGTTTCCCGGTTTTCTTCGGTTTGAATAGCAAGTACTAACCAAATAGTAGTGATTCGTTCGAAATCAATCCGGTTAACTGCGGGATGACTTCAATTTGGTTCCGTTTTGTCCACAAATGGTTCGTGGTAAACCAGAAAATGTCTCTCCGATTTAGACCGGCTCAGCGACCGCATTGCTGCCTTCTTCTCTTTGTTTAATCAGCAAACGAACCCTAGAAGACTCTCAAGCTCCGACAGTTCACTAGAGAAAGAGGAAGATGCCTCCGAAAGCCAAAGCTAAAGATGGAGCTCCCGTTGAGAGACCTATTCTCGGCCGTTTCTCTTCTCACCTCAAGATCGGAATCGTAAATCATCTCCCTCTTTTTTCCCCCTGATTTCTTTTAGAATCCAAGTTTGATTCGTTTTGAAATAATAATGGAACCTTAGATTTGCTCTTGGCAATATTTTCATCAATACAAGTATCTTGAGTTTTTCTTCCGGAATGGGCATTAGTGATTCATGAAGATATATTATGGATTGGTTTCGTTGTGTGTTGTACTTTTGGTCTATAGTGATTGAAATGTTGATTGTAGAGAATCATGGTTGTAACCTTATTATGTGGAATCGCAGGTTGGGTTGCCAAATGTAGGAAAATCTACTCTTTTCAACACTCTTACAAAGCTTTCAATTCCAGCCGAGAATTTCCCCTTTTGTACCATTGAGCCTAATGAGGCTCGTGTGAATATCCCCGATGAAAGGTTCGATTGGCTTTGCCAATTGTACAAGCCAAAGAGTGAGGTACCCTTTAGTTTCATGACTTGCTGCATCAAAAAGTAGAACGGAGATTACTTCATGTTGATTTTTGTCTATTGTGATGATTCAGATTCCAGCCTTCTTGGAAATACATGACATTGCTGGCCTTGTTAGAGGTGCTCATGAAGGGCAGGGTCTGGGAAACAACTTCTTGTCCCATATTCGTGCAGTTGATGGAATCTTCCATGTTTTACGTATGTTTTTTCCTTCTTCTTTTTTCTCTCCTCGTTTCAGCTTAGTTTTAGTGTACTTTGTGGTTGAAATGGAGATTTGATGCATAAATTGAACCCTACATGCCGCTTCTGCTGTGCTCAGTTCCTAGCTGAGCAATAGTAAAAGTCCTAGGCATTGCAATAATTAGTATGTTGTTCTCTTGAAAACATTTTCTCTGTATCTGTTCCTGGAGAACCAAACTACTTTAGAATAGCTTTTGATGAAAAGATATCTTGGCTATTCATTTCTTGTCTGTAACTTCTTGTCAAATTTTGTAGGTGCTTTTGAAGATCCTGATATTATCCATGTCGATGATGTTGTAGATCCTGTTCGAGATTTGGAGACCATAACTGAAGAATTACGTCTAAAGGTGAAACAAATCTTTTACAGATATTGATGACCAGATCTATGAATTCTTGAATTCCTCGCTGTGTGTCTTAACAAAGCTGGCTGTTGTTTGTATTTGGTCGATTTTGTTATCCATCGTTGTTTGGGCATCATTTTGAACTTTCTGTTGCAACTTTAGGATATTGAATTTATTGGAAAGAAGGTTGAAGATGTCGAGAAGAGCATGAAGAGGAGCAATGACAAGCAGCTGAAAGTAGAACATGAGCTCTTGCAAAAGGTACGCGTATGATTTGTTTACCAGACAGTCTGTTTCTGTGAACATAAGTGGTCATTAATTATTAATCTGCTGAAGAATTTATTGTGCCTCTCGGGCCATAGGTAAAAGCTTGGCTGGAAGAAGGAAAGGATGTCCGTTTTGGGGACTGGAAAGCAGCTGATATCGAGATCTTAAACACTTTCCAGTTGCTTTCCGCAAAGCCTGTTGTTTACTTGGTGAGTAATTCTGAAGGTTCATCTCTTTAGGTAATCATTTTTGCTATCAAGATAGATTTTTTTGCTTCTTTGCTCTCTGTGGTGTCGACATTTTTGTTTTAACAAATTTACAAATTTTCCCGCCTCAGCTTACAAAATGTAGAGGCACTCTGTGACACTGTATGCTAACACATATAACCATGATGTATTCCTTAGCGTTTCCTGATCTCTATGATTTACAAGTTTGTTTTTCTGATCTCTAATTGTTCTCAAATTTAACTCACAGATTAACATGAATGAGAGAGACTACCAGAGGAAGAAAAACAAGTTCTTACCAAAAATTCATGCTTGGTACTTGCATACATCTCTTCACAAACCGTGTTTGAATGACAAGTAAAGTTAGTGAAAAATTCTGTCCTTCCGGGCTGCAGAAGATTCTTCAATGGAAATTTGCTGCTACCGCACTTACTTCCCGTATACAGTTATACTACTACTCCTAAAATGAAGTGTTCGTTTCATCGCTATGTAGGGTTCAAGAACATGGAGGCGATACCATGATTCCTTTCAGTGGCGTTTTTGAAAGAAGTCTCGCTGATATGCTTCCAGACGAAGCAGCAAAGTATTGCGAGGAGAACAAACTGCAAAGGTTAGTAATAAAAAAGCGCTATAGCTTCTTCAAATCGATTAGTTGTTCCTGAAGATGATATCTTCTTGAACCTGTTAAAGTGAATCTAGTGGCCATTTTGCTGCTTGGACAGTGCTCTTCCGCGGATCATCAAAACTGGATTTTCGGCCATTAACCTCATTTATTTCTTCACTGCAGGACCTGATGAGGTATTACATTCTCACTTTACTAGTGATTTACTTGGCTGAACAACACATTTGAGTCTATATCTCTGAGATATTCGTCTGAGCATTATTTTTGTGTAGAGCTATTTGATAGTATATGGTCAATGTAAAGGGTTAAGTAGTGAATCTGCTGGAATTTGATGTTTAATAAGTGCGTAATCAATGATATTCGTTTTGCAGGTGAAGTGCTGGCAAATAAGACGGCAGTCAAAGGCTCCTCAAGCTGCAGGAACCATTCATACTGATTTTGAGAGAGGATTTATTTGTGCCGAGGTTACCTTCCTTATTTCTCATAATTTTTGGTCAATTTACTAGGTTTTCTATCTTAATTTTACGTGTGCCAAGTCCGTTTCTTCTAGGTTCTGTTAAATAGTTTCTCTTTTTTTCCCCAACGTCGACGATGCTTGCATGTTCTCATTTTCATCTTGGTATAATGAATTACGTACTAATGAGTTGGATCTGCAGAAACCTGTAGATAGCCAAGCAGAATCCTAGTGCAGACCCTATGTAGTTTCATCAGTTGGGCAAACAAATGTGGTTTATTCCAAATCTTGTTGTTGATATCACAGGTCATGAAATTCGAGGATCTCAAGGAACTTGGCAATGAAACGGCAGTCAAGGTACGTGTCTAGAAACTCAATTTTCCTCTAATCTCCTAAGGTTCCTGGATCAAATAGCCTCCAAATACATACATGAAGATGTTATGGAAGCTCTCCATCATGTAATATATTCACGGTAGTTAGACAACAGTTTAGCCTAATACACAAATCTTATAAACTCAATGCAGGCCGCAGGAAAATACAGACAGGAGGGGAAGACGTATGTTGTTCAGGACGGAGATATCATCTTCTTTAAGTTCAATGTCTCTGGTGGTGGGAAGAAATGAGATCCATCTGTCTACATCATGTGGGGCACTATCCTCTCTTGATCTTTGTAGGTTTCTGCGTTTGAAAGTTGCAGTTTTTGAGTATCTTTTCTGCATTGTTCTCTTTGCAGTTAGCAAAGGCATGTCTTTGGCATCTCTCTGTCTCGAGGGAAAGCATTTAAAGCACTATTGTATCTTGTAGAACTCTTTCAATAGGTTTTTCTGAAAGCTTGAGCAATATTAATAGACTAACACGCTGGAAAAAAATAAAATAAAAAACAAATCGAGGGAGGAACCCATTTCACTGCTGATGTTTATTCAGGATATAGGTTCGGTTTTTCTGATAGAATAAATCGTTACCATTGTAATCATATCTATTTTGATTTGGTTCGGTTCGTTTGGCCATATTTGATTTCGGTAATTCAGTTTAAAATATACTTGTGTTATTTAATTATGAATTTTAGAATTTTGATTTTTGTTTTTGGTAAAAGTGGTAACTAAATAAAACTTAGAAAATATTAATATTATTGTTTTAAACTAAAAGATATATGACTCATCTATAATATATTTCGGTTTCTATATATTAATAGAAAAGTCTCTTTAGTGAACTTTGTCTATATATGTCATTCATAGTTGAGTTTTAAAACTAGATACCTTCGGCCTGACTAAAAAGCATGTCGATCTCCTCTTGTCTATCTCTCCACTTTGTCTCCACCACTACAATCTTGGCCCCATCACATGCTACCTTCTTCCAGAGCATGGAGACCGCCATCTCATGTGCCTTCAAGAGACCTGATGGCTTCTTTAGCCTTGCAGTGCTCCTTCAAAATCTGTCGCTCAACAACGTAAGCAGTCGATTGGGAGCGGCCTTAGCGTTATTTTCAGATATTTTTTGTTCCCACACATGGATGTCAGAAACAAGAAGCGAATAGACAAGGAGTAAATATCCAAAGATAACGAAAGATCAGAATATGGGAGTTAATACCTGCATAAGATCGAATAGTGTGTCCTTGGAGAACGATGCTGCTAATAGATAAGCTTGCTTAGGTCGAAAGACAACAATTTATTCCGCAATACTTCTCCGTCAGCCGTTGTGTTGAAGGATGTATCGGCACAGACTTTCTTAGGGATTGAACCAACTGGATCCGCTCCCTCTTTTGCCTCCGGTTTAGGGCCAGAGGGGGGGGGGCCTACGAAACTCCGATGGGGGTTGAGCACCGGACACTTTGACGACGGATTCAGGAATTTGGCGTACCTAAACAATATCATTTTCTATTTGGGGATAAGTATGCTTGTCCCCAATGAAAGTTCAGTCACTTCAAAGAGAAGATGGTGGATAATCGAAGAGGCAAGGCACAAATACGACAGAGAGATTGGTCGACGATCGCGCTTATTCTGGCCTTAAACTCGGCCAAGGCTTCAACCCAAGTACACCAAACGCCAGCCTTGGCCTACTAAGGCATGCCAGAAGACGGTTTCGCCAACGACGCAAAGACGACACAAAAGCACTAGCTAAGTCATAAACAACTCAGAGAACGAGTCTATTATTCAAATTTTAATTTTAGAAAATGAAGAGTGGAGGGGGCAACTGATGTGAATAATTTTATTTCCTTAGTGTCGAGTCTTAGCCAGACCAAGGGCAGTGGAACTGGCCTAGTCAAGGATCGTGTAAAACAAGGTTCGAGGCTTGATCACGAGCCGGGGTCATGGTCTTAACCAGGACAAGGCGAGAACGCCCTTAGCAAATTCTAATTTTTTGAGATAATGACCAAGAAGCTTCCGAAATAAAAGGATTATATTCTTTATGCTAAGATAATCACGAAGTTGGAAATTATCCATATCTTTCTTAAAAAATATGAATATATCATACATGGAGATTTATAAAACTGAAGGAACACCCTAATTATTGAAGAAAAAATCACTTTCCTATGCTCATACTTTTTGAAAAAGCTATCATTTTATCGAAACTTTATTCTTCAATGAAGATTGATCCTTTCACTTTACTTATTTTCGATCACTTGTTTTATCTCCTTTGAAAAATCATCAAAAAAACCCCTAAACATTTGTTGTTCATGTGTTAAGAAAGCGTTAGGAGCTAAGCGGACGATGATCTAGCGTCTATCGCCTAGAAAAATTAATCGGGATCTAGGCGATTTTTAGGCGATTTAGACGTTTATAAAATAAATCTATATATTTTTAATATATAGTATACTACATGATATAATATAAACTCATAACGAATAAAAGTTAAATATTATATATTTTAAAATAGAAACATTTATTAAAAAACTTTAAAAATACTACACCGTGAAGAAAAATTAGACAAAAATACATATTATATACAAATATTTCTAATTAGGTAGTGGCTCGTGCGGACGCACGGACATTGCGATTTTTGAAAAAATTAATCCTAAAAACACACATTCTGATATCTTATCGTAATAGGTATTCTGAAAAACATAGTTTCATCTTTTAAAACAAAGAAATTCAAAACCAAAAACACACTATCTGGCGCAAACAGATCATCGGCAGTCCATTACGAACCTCCTAATGCACCAGACCACTTACGTAAAAATCTACAAAACATTGCAAATTTAATATTGTCATTTTAATACCATCTCTCATATGCTACTATTAGTCTAATTTTCTTTGGATTTATTATTGACCCAAACCTGCTATGATTTTAAGCATTTTGTCTTTAAAACACTTAAATTTTTCTTTGAGTTTAAATTACAATTTTAATTTTTAAATGTTATGATTTTAAGTCTTTTTTTAATATTTTAAGATAATTCTCATGATTCTCTCTTTTGATCTCTCGTTTTAAACATCCATACAACCATTTTCTGCATAAAAGGTGTGAGAAATGAATACCATTACTACTATAAATCATATCATAATTTATTGTCTTTTTTAAAAAAAACCAAAGACATACCTTCATTTTTCAAAGTATGTCAAGGTACGTGGAGTTAAAAATAAGTTTGGTTTTTATAACAGGCATGTTCTTTTGGTTATCGCTAACGCAGCGTCAAGCGACTGAAATTATAAAAGAGATGAAACGATCGACACACCATTTTTTAATTATTTTGTCGCTGGTTTTTCCAAAAGTGAACACCAGCACTATTTTCTTCCGTCTTTTCCACCGCTAGTTTTATTAGTGTCATCAATTTATCAAAGTTTTATGTCGCTAGTACTCTTAGCTTCCATTCTAGCAAGAACGAAATGAAAAGATCAGTGAACATCAAATGTATTTTTTATTTGTTGGACGCTGCGTCAGCGTTAACCAAAAGAACAGGCCAAATATACAATCAAACTTCATTGGTTTTTTTCAATTAAATAATCAAACTTCATTGGTATTACACATCAACATTAACAGAATGTGTAATAATCACGACAAAACAAATATTTGTTATAAAGATAAACACGAAGAATTTTTTTTATTCATTTAAGATAAATCTCATAATTTCCAGTAGGGTTAGTTTCGTCTTTCGTAAAATACAAATAATTTTTCTAAGCGTAAAATAAAAGATAGCCAATGAGAGTGTCACACATAAGGTAAAACCTTTTTTCTGAAAAAAAAAAATACAAAACCGGCGAGCTCCAGAATTGCGCCACGTCACCCGCAAATTCTGTGAGCGCGACACGTCACCGAACAACTTCTCATATAATATATATATAGATATATAGATAGATAATATATTTAAGAAATTAAAAGTTATAATTCGATTTTATGTAAAAAAATAAATGTCGATTAACTAGCAATTTCGTAAGATGGCCTAAATTCAATTAGACGGGTCTAACTCAGTTTAATAATATTGATGCTAAATTATAGAGGTAAAGAGACGTCTAGCTCTAGCATCTTAACACCGTTCTAAAGACGGCCTAGACCACTTTTTTTAAAACTGCCGTTATATTTCCTAGTTTCCAGTTTTAATTATACTTAAATCAAAAACTTATATCGCCGATTCTGTACTGGTTCCGGGGCAACCGAAAGAAATAGATCGATAATGGCAGAACCTTGTCTCTCTCTCTCTCTTTTGTCTGATCATCGGCGTTGAACAAGAGTTTACCTTTTTGACTCAGGAGAACAATGCAGCTCAAGAAAAGATCTAGAGGTAACCAAACCCTAATTACCTTCTGCGACCAAAAAGAGAAACCCTAATTCTCCTGTTGATTGCTTCTTTGTCTCCCTGCAGAGGTAAAATCATGGAGAAAGAGAAAAAACCGTAAGAATCCTAAAGTGACTAAGTACTGGATTCAACGTTACGATCTCTTCTCCAGATACGACGAAGGAATCGAAATGGATGAAGAAGGATGGTACTCTGTTACTCCTGAAGAAATCGCAATCAAACAAGCTGAGAGATGTCGTGGGAAAGTAGTCATTGATTGCTTCTCAGGCGTTGGTGGTAACACTATTCAATTTGCTCAAGTGTTAAGCTTTTCTTCTCTCTCTCTCTCTCTCAAGCATGAATCATTGGGTTGTGAGATGTTTTTTTCCTAAACCAATGCTTCTTCTTTTTTCTTGGTTATAGATGTTCTTCTGTTGTTGCTATTGACATTGATCCAGTGAAGGTTGAATTGGCTATGAACAATGCAATGGTTTATGGAGTTGCTAACCGTATCGATTTTGTTGTTGGTGATTTCATTCAATTAGCTCCATCTCTCAAAGTAATTTGTCTTCTTCTTTCTCTCTATAAGCTTTTTATCTTTGCAAATATTGATATTCTTTTGACCCTGTTTGTTTACTAGATTCCAAATGTTTTCTTGGTTCAGGGAGATGTAGTGTTTCTTTCGCCCCCGTGGGGAGGACCATTGTATAGGGAAGTTGAGAGTTACAAGATGGATATGCTCCTACCCAAAGACGGGTAGATACTTCTAACTCTTTACCTAATGATGTATATTTTGCGTTGAATGAAGATTTGTTTTGTTTTCTTTGTGTAAGGTACTCATTGTTTCAGATTGCACAATCCATTACACCTAACATCATAATGTTTCTACCGCGAAATGTTGATTTAGCACAAGTTGAGGAACTTGCTTGGCTCTCATCACCTCCTCTGAATCTTGAGGTGCTTACTTACTTAACTCACTTAGTGGTATTGCAATACTCCCTTGTTGACAATTCCTTACCCTTTTTGATTTCAGATAGAAGAGAACTGTGTTGGAGGCAAATTGAAAGCCATAACAGCTTATTTTAGTTGCAATGTAGCTTAGTTGAGAATGGACTCTGGTCCTACAATTTCACTACTTCTTGTAGATTTTTTTTTTATATGAATTATGATTCTCCATCCAAAAATGGTACAGAACTGTCATTATATTCTACAATTTTTGAATTGATGAGGTACAAAGTGGCGAACATTCGGAGGATGAGTCCTCCATAACAGAGGAGAAGCAAAAGGTTAGGTTAGGTTCATCATTTTGGGAAATGTAATGGTGCAATGAATCGACAATGGTGCTCAAATCAAGCACCATGTTATGATTTGATCTCCCACATATGGACTTGAACCCTCAATGGTCCTTTCCAAACTCAACACGAGGCCGTCACCGAGAGTACGATGCTGGTCCAAAGAAGATCTAGTGCTTCACGATATGAGGATGAGTTCATAGTGTAGAAGAATAGAATCCCACCATCATTTTTGATTCATCTAAATCTTAAAAGTGGTAACCGTCTTCAATCCTCTAACTTATTAGGCGTCAACGTAACATATCTTACATGCTTACAATTTTTATCTTCTCTCAAACCATTAACATCCCCATTTTCATGATTCGGACACAAGCCAACAATCTTCTTAGGTTTGTCAAGTTACAAAATTTTGTTACTACACGATTAAGACTGATCCATGACAATTAAGCTAAATAAAGAATGTTACGGTTTGGTTTGGTTCTCTATATAAGAGGAAGAAGGTAATGGGTTTAATGATGGTACTAAACGTAATAAAAAGAACTTTATTATACATATAACTGATCATAGAGAGCTAGTCAAGACTTGGTAACGAGACATAACTTCTCGTCGAACTTCATCTCTTCTCACTTTACCAGTTGTTGTCAATGGAAACTGTTTCTCCCAATAGACATACCTCTTCGGAATCTTAAACCTGTCCAAGTTCATACGTTTTCATCAACTTAGTATATATAACAGAGAAACCATCAGAATATGCTCTTCTTTTAGAACTGGTTTTTCAAGATATTTTTACCCAGTTAAATTCTGTGTTCTACAATGATGCTTCAGCGTCTCACTTGACAACTCGAAATCCTGTTTTCGGTTTTGGAAATCAGACCATGTCCAGTTGTCTTCTAAACGAAGACAAGCAACGACCATCTCCCCAAGACGAACATCAGTGACGCCTATGACCACTGCAGAAACAATCCCAGGGTGCTCTAACAGAACAGCTTCCACCTGCAAGCATTTATGTATTCAATCCATGTAAGATGCACAAAACCCGAGTATAATGTCAATCAGTTACTTGTGTTGGAAGTTAACCTCTTCGGGGTAAACATTCTCGCCTCCAGTTTTGATTCGGCCATTGGACCGACCTATGAGCCATAAATTACCTAACTCATCCAAGGCACCAATATCACCTGTGTCTAGCCAAGCTCCATCGCAGCTGGATTCTTCTGATGTTGCAATATTTTCTTGAACTAATTGATAACCCCAATATCCAAGCATTGTGTGTGGTCCGCGAGTTAGAATTTTCCCGACCCTCGAGGAATTCTTGTCAGGCTTAACCATCAGCTCGATATGAGGTGCAGGCTTGCCAACACATATGCCTTGCTTTGGTTGATTAACCAAAGGATATATCACTTTGTGGGACTCTTTTGTTGGATCATGGAGAGTCATGAAGGTCAGTGAAGAGCATGCTTCTGTCATTCCTTTCAACGAAACCAAAATCGCATAGAGATTAGAGTAAAAGCGGTTGATTTAGAAGCGAAAAAAGAATATCTCACCATATGCTGAAAGTATCATTGCTCTTGGGAACGTTTTGGCAGCATCTTCAAGGAGTTCGCTTGACAAAGATCCACCTCCATTTAGTATCTTTCTCACTCCGCTGTTTTTAGCTCCATTTTTCTTCGTCCTTACGATAAAATATTTCAGCATGCCAACGGTTTTAAAGACCAATATTACTTCTGATAAGAAATTTTTGTTCACTTCTCCTTACCTGTTTACAAAAATTAGATCAGCCATCATAGCTGGGACGGTGATGAAGCAAGTCACACAGTACTGTTCCATTATTCGAAGGGCTGCTTCAGCATCAAACTTTGGGAGCAGAACATGACAAGCCCCTACCATAAGCATGGCTATGGCTGATGACAAACCACCAATATGAACTAATGGCGATGTATGCAAATAGACCTGCAAAAAAAGAATATAAGAAGCTCTTTAGTCTTTACTTACACAAGAATTGAACTTTATAGATGAGTAAAAGGGAGTACATCATCCTCATTGTAGCCAACCAGAGCAACCTTAGCTAGAGACTGTGTGATGAAAGCCAAGTGGCTTATCGTCACACCTTTGGGTGTTCCCGTGGTACCGGAAGTGAAGCATATCACAACAGCATCATCAGGAGCCCAAGCATATGTCGATAAAGAAGGCAGCAGGGAATGCTGTTTAAGCATTTCAGTTGTCAAAACTGCCTTGTAGCAAGACAAAATTAGGGCACTGTCTGATGTTGAATTTTAATGTTCATAAAACAAATCATGCACTTGTTACCTTCATCCGAAAAATCTGCAGAGGTTGACTCCATCAACACACGCCATTTCAGGGAAGGAACATCGCCATTCTGAACATCAATGCACCAGGAAACACAGGTCTCATCGGTGACCAAGAGCACGGGTTCTACTAACCGCATTGCCGTTTTTGCTTCTTTCAAGCTCTAATACATCATCACAAAAAAGATCACTCGCAGAGTCTACCAAAAAGAGATGCAATAGATAGAAGTTCATTATCATCATACTGACCCATCTGTAATTCAGAGGAGCGAGTATTCCTCCAAGCAATGCAACAGCTAATAACCATTCCAAGAACAAATCACTGAATCCCCAAAATCGAATAAAAAGGGAAGTCAACTCAAGGAACCCACCAAACAAACAAAATTATACAAAGTCGTCGACCTGTTCAGAGCAGCAATAGAGATGACGTCGCCATTTCGGATGCCGAGACGAGTCAGTCCGCCGGCCAGTCTCAGTACGCCGTCAACGAATTCGCGGCCGGTACTCCTCCGGCGACGATCGTAGACTGTGACGATGGAGTTCCGTTTGACGGAAGCAAGCCGAGTCAAACACTGACAAATGTGAGGCCGAGAGTAATTAGCCATTCAGGGGATGGCCAAATCTCTTTTGATGTGTGTCAACTGCAATTTGCAAATACTAGAGAAGAGGAAGAAGAGTCTGTTCATGTTCCATTGATGACGTGGCAGTACATGTCATCGAACCCAACGACCTCTCCTTATCTTATCTATTTAAGAAGAAATGAAATCTTATAGAATCATCACAAACGTTAAGGAACTATTTGGGCCACGCCCGTTATAATATTGCGCTTTTAGTATCTTTTTCTCTTTAATAAAACAAAACAAAAATAAAAAATCAAAGCTTTAGCTTTGTCTCTTAACTTAAAACTCCTTCGAATTATTAGAGCTTTCAAAGATTCTTGTTTGCTTTCGTGGATGCCACTCCACTTCACTATAAAGGCTTGTTTCTTGTTATTACACTTTTTAAGCTAGTTTCTTTTAATCACTTTTTAAAAAATATTAACTAATATAGCCAGCTATATACATATATTATTTTATATTGTTTTGGATATTAGATAATTTGTTTATATTAATTCTTTAAAATTCCAGGGTGAAAACCTGCTCTGAAAAATATACCTTAGGTATATTAAGCGAAGCATTATTTAGTAAAATTGTATACATAAAACAAATTTGAGTATGATCGTTACTTATATGACGCTAACAAATTAATCGTATTTTACTTTTAAAAAAAAAAAAAGTATTAGATGCCCGTGAATTTAGGGCCAATCTCCGACAGAGAAATTCACGAGAATTAATTTTAACAAATTCAGACAAAGCACAAGAGTCGAGAGTCACTGTTACTAGTCAACGTGGAATAAAGAAAAAATGTTTCCAGGCTACACTGATTCAACGACAACGTTTTTGTTTCACGGGATGGTAACTTAATAACGACGTCGTTCGTTTTTGGATCCTCGTATAAATACAAGCATTCCTTCACTTGTAATATAACTCTAGCTTAGGCATAAACACTAACTCCAAAGAACAACGAGAATGGCTGCACGCATAACCAGCGAATTTCTACCGTTGATATTCTCGATCATGATCGTGTTGTTCATCGTCATCTTCAAATCGACGACCATCAATGCTAGAGAATTACGACCGTCCGATCACGGCCTTGAGTACTACTACGAACCGGACGAATCATCAACGGATATGACTTCATTCTTCGGACCCCCTTCTTCAAATGAGCTGAAACCGTCTTCATCGTTGTCGCCGCCGTCTAGCTCGACACTGCCTAGTGCGGTGAAATCTCCAATGACGACGTCACCGAGAAACCACCGGGAGGATGATCACGTGACGAGCCACGTGCTGGTTGTGGGCAGTTTGGTTTGTGGACTCACCGGCGTGGTTTTGATGATGGCTTCTGCTATCATTTGTTTTCTCGGACACCGGAATAAACTAAATTCCTCTATTCAAACTCAAAACAATACCAAGTAGAGTTTTTTTTTTTAATTTATTTATAGTTTCTGAATTCATTATGGATTTTTTTTTAAAAACATGTTGTCTACGTTATTTCATTACTTCTTTTTTTTTCAATTGCTAATGCGAATCATTGTTGTTGTTTGTAGAAACGAGAAACAAAAAAAAAAAAAAACAAGAAACCAGATTCATGTTTTGGTTACTTATTGATTACGTGTGGTTACCAAACACCTATAAATAAATAAGTGAAATTGATTTTTTAAATGGACCACAACATTTCATTTATGACCACCATGAAGGGCAATTTGTTACGAACAAAAGCCCAAATATTCATTATGCAACCTAAACTAAATCCAAAATAAAAGATAAAATTAAGATAAATTTTGGTTTTGGTTTTGTTGAACCACAATGATACATGTATAGCTTGGTTTTGGTTTTGCAACCTTGAGATTAAAAACATGGATGGTAGTCCAATGGGTTGGTAGTCCAAATTAAAATGGTTTTGATATGGTCAGACCCAATGGGTTGGTAGTCCAAATGGGTTAAAACCAATTTTAACCATAACCACATGGGCTAAAACCATTTAGATATGGGTGTCCAATAAACCTAAAAATCTAGGGTTTTTTAATTTTGGAGAAAAAAATTAAACATCGGTGAGATTGTTTCTTCGGGTTCCTTCTTTATGCGTTTCTCTCTTAGAAGTTAGAACGATCCTAGATCTCTCCTCATCATTGTCCTCTCTCTCTAATTTTATCTAAAGATCGAAGAGTATGAAACGATCTTAAACCAAATTTTCTCCTGATTCAACTCTCTTCTTCTTCTCCATCACCGACAATGTTCCGTCAATCACATTCAAGGGTAAGCTTTACAATCTCATTTTTGTTTATGGGTACCTTAGATTTTGAGTAACAATCTCTGTGTGGAATTTTGAAATTAGGACAACTTTTTTTTGTTCGTTTGTTGTTGTCACATCCAAAATCAAGAGGTTGTAATAGCTTTGACTCAGTGATTTTGACAAAAGGAAGAAGATACAAAAAGTTCTCTCTTCGATTGATTGGATTTGATTTTGAAAAGAAAGGTATCATCTCTATTTCTTCGCTTTTTAGCTTTACCAAATACTTCACATTCTATAGAATACTTTTAAGGAATTTGAATCTCTTCTTAGGTGTTGAGTTTGTGTTCTGTTTTTGTTTTAAGTTTCATGTGATCCATAATTTCTTGCAACTATTGTTTTTCTTTTGTTATTTCTGATTGTGGGTTTTGATCAAATGCAGAATGAGAATAGTAGCTGTTTGTCTTTGCTTGTCCATGAAAGAAGAAGATGAGATCGTAGATGAATGAATCTTTTGCTTAAATCTTTAAGTTTTAATTATGTAAATAAGAGCTTAATGTTCAAATTTGATGATTGTGTTACATAAACTTATCTAATGCGATGTAAAACACTTAAATTTGTGTTTCTTTGTTAAACATTTAAGTTTTTGTATTTTGAATAACTCTTAAACATGTTTAGATTTGATTATTAACTTGTGTTATATTTGGACCCCATGGACCATCCATTTGGACGTGGGTTTATATGGATATGGTTTTAATTGGTTGGAACCATTTATGTCCATAAAAATGAATGCCCATCTGGACAGGTCCAAATGGACTTGGACAGGCCCATTTGACATCCCTACATGGATGATAATGACCGATTATTGCATATCATAGAGGAATAATTGTTCACTACCGATGAATAGTTACTTCCGAATCTTCCGGTGAATCATCGTTGACTTTATTTGTTCAGTGTGTAAAATCCAAGCTCTCACTCATATGATCTCCTTTTGCCTTTCTCTCAGAAGCTTCCGTTGCAACCAAATCCCCCTTCGCCACCCAACATCATTGTAAACTAGTCACATATCTGTCAAATATGAAACCAGTTTAATCCTTAAGTAAGAGAAACTTACTCCAAAATTTGATAAAGACATAATCGGTTAGCTGGAACAAACCAACATTAACTAAGCCAAATGTATATTTAATATTTTTGTGATGTACGTTTCAACATTCAGACTGTTTTGGGCTTATGAAATTTGGTATGGGCCTAGAGGTTCTTTGGTCCAAGATTTAGTAACTTCAAGTCTCGAATCCAAGGGAAATATATGTTAATACTTTGCAGTCTCGACTAACTTTTATAGGTGACTTCATCTTCTTGCTTCATCTTCTTTTCTAGGTGATTGATCTCTTGTATTGGAATTTGAATGTCGAGTGTGTGATGTCAGTATATTGGATATAAGCTTTCTTCTTCCTTCGAGAAGTACCAAGGTATGAAGTTTAGCCTTGGAAACTCTTATTTCTCTTATGACGATATCTACTCTCACAAACTTGAAAAAATAGAACAAACAAATGAATCACATATCTACGAAACTATAAAACGAACTCTAAAATCTAAAGCCTATGTGTTACAAGTGGTATCAGAGTTCAAGATTGGAGTTGTTGACCCAGATATCTGAAGTATAGTTCAAAATGAATCTCAGAGGTATCATTAAGTGTTAAAAGCTACTAAATCATGATCTATGAGTTTTTTTTTATCTATTAGAGAGTATTTGTGTATTGGCTTGTTAAGTGTTGTTTTATCAATGGATCTATGTTGTAGTTTGGTGTTTTACTTAGTGAGGTGTTTTATTGATCCCAATCAAATCAAAATGCAGGTAAAGAATGGAACCAACATCTGTTAGATTTGAGGTTAAAAAGTTCGATGGTGAAGGATATTTTGCTTTGTGGAAGCACAAGGTGTTAGCACAACTTGAGATATTTGGTCTTGATTCAGTTGTTCAACTTGAAGTAGTAATGGAGGATCCAAAGGCAAAGAGTTCCAAACTGAGGGTGAAGCAGGAGAACTTAAGATGGATCAAAAAGTAAAAAGCTTGAAAATGATCGAAGGATAAGCATAATATATTCTATCTAAAAAAATGATTCTATAGTTACAAAATGGATGAAGATAAAAACTTACATAAGAATATTGATTTTTTTACTAAACTAGTATTTGATATTGCAAGTTTGGATGTTGATATAAATGAAAAAGACCAAGTTGTTATATTGTTACATAATCTCCTAAAAGGTTTGAACAACTGGTTCATACTCTTAAGTATAGAAGGGGTCAAGACACCATAACCTTGAAAGAGATAACAAGATCAGCATACTCTATTGTGTAGGATTTAAGAGCAAGGGAAAATTATCATTCCTCTACAAGTTTTGAAAAATTGTATTTCCAAACAAGGGGGAGACCTGAGAAAAAGATTTCTCAACCTAAAGGTAAAACATGTCACAAAACCAAATCAAATCTAAAAACAAAAAGCATGTTGGGTATGTGTGACAGAGGGACATTTCAAGAAGAATTGTCCTAAGATAAACCATATTTTTTTAAAATAGAATCTATAGGCTAGTCTTGGCAAAGCACAAAGGTCATAACCGTTTTTGCTTATAACTTCTGAGAAACCAAGTTGAGAAGGATGGATACTAGATTTTGGATGCTCATTTCACATGACATACATGAAGGATTTACTGTTTGATCTACAAGAAGTTGATGGTGGTAGAATCTTGATGGGAAATGACATTTATTGCGAACATCTATAGGGAAGCTGAGTATAGTGAATCTTGACAAAATGTAGTAGTCCTAACAGGTGTCAGGTACTCTGCCACAACAAGATGAAATTTTAGTTTCATTATGTCAACTAGAGACCATGAGATTTTGGTTTCAGTTAAAGAACTATTGACTCAGGTTGTATCTAAAGGATAAAGAAATATTGACAGCTAAATACAGGGACACACTCTACTTTTTGGATGGAGTTCCCTCTTAGTTTGAAGGGAATACAATAGAGAAAGATTTGGACAAGACTTCATTGTGGCATAGTAGGCTTGACCATATGAGTGTTAAAGGAATGAAATTTTTAGTGGATAACGATGTTTTGAAGGAAGATAATTTCATAGAAAAGTATGATTGTAGACATTGCATCTTGGGGAAACTCCAAAAACTTCCATTCAAAAAAGGCAAGCATACATCAAAAGAGCCTCTTGAGTATGCTCACTCAGATCTATGGGATTCACCTAATGTTACTCTTAGTTATTCAAAATTTTATTGATACATTTCTCTTGTGGATGATTACTCAAAGAAAATTAGGATATATCTCTTAAAATCTAAAGATGAAGCATTTTCAAAGCTCACGGAGTGGCTAGCCATGGTAGAAAACCATAGTGGGAAGAATCTTAAAGCTCTAAGCACTGATAATGGACTTGAATACTAAAATAAGGTGTTTTGATGATTTCTGTAAAGTGAAGGGGATTATATGACACAAAACATGTCCTGATTTCCCTCAACATAATGGTGTTGCATAAAGGTTAAATAGGACGATCAAAGAAAAGGTGAGAAGCTTGCTAAGTGAAACTGGGCTTGGGGAAGTATTATGGGTCGAGGCTTTTTTTTATAGTAGTCTATAAGATAAATAGAAGCCCCTCAATACCATTACAGCTTAAGCTCCCATAAGAAGTATGAAGAGGAAGAGTTCCAGTGTATGACCACATGAAAAGGTTTGGGTGTTTTGTTTATTATAATGTAGACCATGGCAAGCTTAAGCCTCAAGCAAAAATAGGTTATTTTTAGGATATCCACAAGAGTTCAAAGGTTACATAATTTTTAAGCATTGATGAAAAGAAATGTATTGTGAGCATGAATGTTGTTTTCACTGGAATGTGGTTTACATGGATATCCAAAAGGAAGGATCTGAAACTGATGTTTCAAGTCAATTCAAAAGAAGAAAGTATTTTTCTGTTACCTTCTGATGAGAAATCAGTCTCTCAAGCAGGAACTTCAGCTGAAGGTGGAGTTTTTTTTATTCAGTAGTAGTGGAAGACTCTGAGGAAGAATCTGATTATGAGAATCTCCTACAAATCTCAGAAATTATATGTTGGTAAAAAGAAAGGTATTATACTACCAAGTAAGTTTGATGATGGAGATGTGGCTGCTTATGCACTAGCTGTGGAGGAAGATGAACCTATAACATTTTACGAGGCCATACATTGTAAGCATAGAGTTAAGTGGAGAGGAGCTTAAGATGAGGAGATAGAATCATTGGAAATGAATCACACATGGATTCTGATAGACAAACCTGAGAATGAGAAAACTATTCGATGTGAGTGGATTTTCAATCTCAAACCAGGAGTACATGGTGTTGAGAGGCCTAGACACAAGGTCGGACTTAGAGCTAAAGGTTATTCTCATATTGAAGATCTGGACTATAATGAAGTTTTTTTTTCATATGGTTAAGTATGTAAAAATCAGGCTTATGTTGTCAGTGGTAGTCGAGTTAGATATGGATCATGAACCATTAGATGTGAAACTGCATTTTACATGGCACCTTGGATGAGAGGATTCTTATGGAGCAACCAAAATGTTACAAAAGGGGAAATAAAGTATGTCTATTAAAAAGATCTTTGTATGGATTAAAGCAATCTCCTCGTCAGTGGAATCTAAGATTTGAGTAGTTCATGAAGTCTCAGGGTTTTAACAAAACTTTGTATGATTCATGTGCATATTTTAAGTCTTACAAGGATGAGAGTTTAGTTTATTTAACTTGTATGTGGATGACATATTAGTGGCTACTAAAGACATGACATAAATTCAAAGAATTAAGGACATGTTAAGAAGTGAATTTGACATGAAGGGCTTTGGTCCAACCAAGAGAATTTTAGGGATGTATATACACACGGATAAAGTGAGAGGGATTATCACTTTGTCACATGAGTCATATCTAGTAAATATACTAAAGAACTTCAGAATGAAGGATTCTACAGTGGTGTATACTCCTATGGACTGCCATTTCAAGTTGTCTAGTACGAAGCTTGAACTAAGAATAGAAGTCAAAAGGTTGATGTCGAGTGTACCTTATTCAAGTATGGACAGTCTGATGTATGCAATGATTGGATCGCATCCTGATATTACTTATGGTGTGGGTCTTGTAAGAAGAAGTCAAGAACATTGGAATGTTGTTAAATAGTTGTTAAGGTATGTTAAAGGTTTAACATATAATAAATTAGCACTCAATAAAAGATATAAGTTTGGAATCAAGGAGTTTTTTATAGAGATTACGTATCTGACCTGGATCGTAGGAGCTCTATCACGGGTTATGCTTTTCATTTTGGGGGTAACACGATCAACTGGCATTTAAGGCTCCATCACATAGAAGCATTGTCTACAACCAAAGAAGAATACATGACATTAGTGGAAGCAAGTAAATAAGCTTCATGACTAAAAGGAATTGCTTCATAATTGAGTTTTTCTCATGAAAAAGTTAAAATCTTTTACGATTTATAGAGTGTTGTGTGCCTTGCCAAGAACAACATATTCCATGAGTGTACCAAGCACATCGATGTGAGACTTCACTTCATAAGGGAGGTGGTAGCTGATGGTTCACTGGCGGTGATAAAAATTGATTTTATGATTAACCCGACCAATTTTCTCACTAAGACAGTGCATATAAAGAAGTTTGAGGATGGACGAAGTCGTTTACTCAATGATGGAGAATAAGATATGATAATATCTATGGTTTTTTTTAGTTTCATCAAGATAAATTGTTAGAGGAGATTTATAGAGAGACAAAGTGTTTCTCAGTGTTCTAGTACAAATGAGAAACGAGGTGTGGAGATCATGATGTGCGTTTTTGAATTTGGATTGTTCTAGTCTTATGAAGTTTAGTATGCACGTAGAGGTTCTTTGGTCCATGAGTTAGTAACTTCATGTCTCAAACCCAAGGGAGAATATATAATCAATACTCTGAGGTTTTTACTAACACACTTTGGGTGTGCTGGTTTGTTAGACGTTAATGAGTTGTCATGGTTGAAGGTTTAACAAAGTCAAACAGGAAATAGATTATATATTGAGGAAGAAGAGTCAGTGAAGAGTAACATACCATCAAGATATTTTAATATCATTAAGAGAGATTGTATGAGAATAAGGTGAGAGACGTAAGTTGGTGAGTGACTTCATCTACTTGCTTCATCCTCTTTTCTGGGTGATTGATCTCTTGTATTAGTAAGAGGTGTGAACGTGGGGTGTGTGTGGTGCCAGTGTATTGGATATAAGCTTTCTTCTTCCTCCAATACATACCAAGGGCTGAATTTTAGCCTTGGGAACTCGTACTCCTCTTGTGTTGATCTCTACTCTCACAAACCTGAAACAAGTGAACAAAAAAATGAATCATAGATATATGAAACTATAAAATGAACTCTGATATCTAAATCTGATTTGTTACAATTTTGTTTATCTTAAGTTAGTGGGATTTTATCTCCACTAGACTCACGTCTCCTACCTATAAGTTTACTGGGTGGTTTTTTTCTTTTAGTTTATATAATTAAACTTCATCGATTGTTGAGTGAACAATAGAGTGAAAATTATTGAAACTTGTTCTTCAAACTTTTGGGACCTATCATTTAATGTTACGTCCCAAAGTTTTAAAAGATCAAAGTTCACAATATTTTTTCTCTGCCTTTACTCATTCTTTTGGTGTTCTTGAATAGAATTTTTACAACGTGAAAGAAGATATTGAATCATAGATTCCTATATAAGTTTTTTATTTTGACGTGAAAAGACTATTCTATTACTCTATATAAGTTGAAATGAGAAACTGATCCTAATTTATAGAAGAAGAAAGATTTTTCTCTTATCAACAAATTAATAATACTAGAAATACATAAACTAAGGTTGACTCGATCCAAATACGTTTTTTACTTCAATGTCATCAATCTTTGGTCTCTCATTAATATCTACGTCAAAAAAAAAAATCTTGTCCTCAAGGTTCTCCACAAAAGTATGTACTCGATCAAACGACCGTTTCCAATATACACCAAACAGAAATTCTTTAACACAATTGGGTAATGTATAAACTAAATTTTGGACTCTACAATAAATAAGAAGATTGACAAAGCTTACTCCATTTACGATATTGTATATAACCTAATTCAAGTTCCTTCTTATAAGATTTAGATCGGCTACGCATTATTGATTTCTGGTCCGAGAAGTATGGTGTCGGAATGTAAGACCAACTCGTCAGTATTTTTGTAATGAAGTTCATTTAGTGGCAAAGTCACCATTTGTGGTGTTTGTGGTGAAATATCATTACCATCATTGACCTCGTCGTTAGGTAATTGTCTAGCCATCACCACCATGTGCCTTATGGTTTCGGTGAGACTTGAATTTCCGCCCATCTCGATCTATATTTCTTCTTAGAGCTCCTTTGAAAAAGTGACTAGCTCCTCTTTCATGGCTACCTCTAGAACAGTCATTAATGATTTTTGTTGAGTGTCAAAGAGAACAAACTTCACAACCAAACTTTTCTTTCGCTTTTTCTATGTTTTTCTTTTCCTTTTTTCTAAGGTTTTGATACAATGAGTCGTGGTTCAAGTCAAAACCGAGATAGATATTTTTGATACCACAAAAGTTATTTGGATAAAAAAACAAGATAGATGATGGATTGAAGGTTGCTTTCGATACCATGAAGTACTCTGGATGAAAAATGAAATGGAGGCTCTGATACCAAATGTCGTGTCCCAAAAGATTAAAGAACAAGTTTCAATAATTTCTCTTTATCCTTCATTTAAGAATCAATGAAGTTTAAATATACAAAGTAAAAGAAATAAACCACCCACTAAACATATAAGTAGGAGATGTGAGTCTAGTGGAGATATAATCCCACTAATTTAAGATTAAAAAAAAATGTTAAATCTACCTTTGGCATAACTATTGTTATTATGGTTAACCGATTATGTCCTCATCAAAATCTGATCATGATTCAAATTTTTAAAACATCACAAAGACTAGAGAGAATATAGTAAAACATTATCCGGAAGAAAACCAGTCGAATCAAAAGACAAGTGAGCAGTAAAATCCATTCATTTTTACACGTCCAAGATACCAAACAAACTATTTGAAAAAATATATTTCGTTTTTAGTTTCTTGCATCTCTCTTATCTCTGCAGAAAAAAAATATAATATAAAACCTCTCTTGATCAATCCTAATGATTTTCTTGAATACTTAACCATGCCACATACTTGATTTTCTTATATCATTTTCTCATCAAATATAAATTGTCTTGTGGTAGATAAATTTTAGGTTAACTACTTCTTGGTGCCAGACGATACACAACTAACAAAAAAATCATTTGACGTCTGTTTTTTTCTTAGAATTTAAGGCACTTGGACACTAAGAAACATCTTTACATCGCCTTGTGAGACACAAGTGTGTATCCTCCACTGCCTTATGTCGAATTTGGTGTATTAATTTCAAGTCCACTTTAGTGATTATTCTGATCCGATAAATGTAATTTATTTCGGACAGCTTCTTGCAAATGATTTCAGGTGAATCAATCGTTAATGGAATCCAGGTTAATGGAAATCCAGCAACACTATGTTCCTTTACCATCTAATAAAGTCGAGGAACCTATTTTTGTTAGGGGAAAGCAACACCGCACAACATTAGAAAATCTAGGCAAAAAGCTCAAGTCTGTCACAAAAATTAAGTTTTTAACAGAAAAAGGTAAAAGAGAAAACTTTAAATCCGAGCTTTGATATGATTATTTACTTCATATTGGTAACTCTTGTGTATCTATTTGCAGTTATATTTGCATGGATCTCGATATTTCCATGCAGTAAGACTACCAAGAGGATGCAGCCGTCGGTTTCTCAATGTCGAGAAGGAAAAGAACGAACTTCACGAGGACAATATGAAGAGAATTACAACCTCTTATATTTGATAAATCCACTTCTAGTGGTAAATTTTGAGAATAGTTAGTTTTGTTGTATTTTGGCTCTGTTTTTTGGTCTTCAAATTTTCAATGTCATAGTGTATGATACAAAAATCTTTGTAGAAAATGTGTAGGTTTCTTCGAAGATATTGTAAACATTAAAGTGGATTTTAAGACTCACTAATCACTAGATTAGAAAGAAAATATTTAAAGATTAAATGTCTAATACTTTTGGTTCTTTTGATATGTCATTGTTTGTTTTATTGAGAGAACCATTTTTTGTAATTTGTATTGTGGCGTGTACAAACGTGAAGTGAATAATCAAGTTGTAAATTTCTTTTAAAAACTGAATATCGAAACTGTAAGTAGTTTTTTTAAAGCAAATCATAATAGCTACATTATATCTTTTATATATAATACTTTAATAAAATAAGAATCTTTGACCTTGAATTTAATATATAATCTAAGTAATCTCTATATAAAATTAAATTTTCCAACAAATCAATATATTTTAAAATTAGTAAAATATTATAGGTTTACTATATAAAGGGTGAATTTGGTGGAAATATTATCAGAAAATATTTTGTTTTTAGAGAAGAGAAAAATTAATATAATATTGGGGGTTTGACAAACCTCCCTCCCCCTCTATGAACAAAAAATGGGTTATGGTGTAAAATGAATGCATTTCTTATGTATTTCAAAGACATTACAACTGCATAAATATACACAGGCTCGACCCTAAGGGGAAACACTATAAGCAAGTGCTTCCGGGCCTTTCAAAGATTAAGTAAAAATTTTGGCCAATTTTGACATATATATTTCGTAGATCAGCTGGTTGTAGTATTCTATTTAGTGATCAGAGGTTTTGGGTTCAAAACACCCTTTAGACATAGTTGGTTTGAGGATCTTTTTATAAAGTATTTTAATTTGCAGGCCTAATTTTTGTTTTGTTGCTTCCAGCTCACATATATTCAGGGTCGGGCCTGAATATACAGAGGATGTAGCTTTAGGGAAAACGTATTTAGTGTAGTTTCTATAAAAACTCATGGTCGAATATTGAATCAATCGCAAAGATGATCTTTGACATGACTCCTCAAGATGGAGGGTCTGTAGACTCTCCAATTTTGTTTCGTAACTTAGTATATCATGTTTGTGGTAGGGGTTTCGTTAGTGCATATGCGGGTTGGACCTTTATTTTTGATATGAGCAATTCTGAGCTTAACATTTTGAATCTGCCCGCGAATAAAGTGATAGTCGAGGGTCACATGTTTCATCCTTGAATAAAACATCAGGTTTACGCAGGGAAGCGTGACTCCGAGGTTATCACAATAAAAGACAAAAGGGATTGATGTTGCGATGTCGAGTTCAATAAGAAGGTTGCATATCCACCTTCTCTCAGCATATGCATTTGCCACGGCTCGATATTCGGCCTCCGTCGAAGATCTGGAAACTCTTGTTTATTTTTTGGAGGATCAAAGATGAGATTTCTACCTAAGTATATGATGTAGGCGTTGGTGGAGGTTTAATCATCAAATTCGTCGACCTAGTATGCATTCATGTAACCATGGAGAGTGAGATTGTTATTAGATATGAAGTAAATTCCGTGCGTGGTGGTTACCAATTAGATAATGTAAGATCCTCTTGGCTGTTTGACAGTGCTCCTCCGTCAGTTTATGCATAAATTAAGACAATTGATTGATAGTATACACGATGTTAAGTGGGACAAATTTGTTATATTATAGACTGCGCTCAAGCTGTCTATATGGCATTGTCTGAGCTGTCTATATGACATTGGATCAGACAGTGGAGTTCCTGCATTGAGTAATAGTTTCGGCGATGTAGCCATTGGTGTGCTCACAGGCTTGACATCGATCATGTTGTATTTGTGTAGAAGGTCGATAATATACTTTCGTTGGGAAAGAACTAGTCCATTCTTGGTCTGATGTGCTACGATACCGAGGAAATAGTTTAGATCTTCAACATCCTTTACTGAGAACCAAGAGGTGAGCAAAGAGAGAATATTGGTTATTGTTGATTTGTTTTTCCTCGTGATCAGGACATCGTCGACATAGACCAAGAGATAGACTACATCTTGTCACTTTTCCAAAAAAAACATCGATGTATTTGCTAGACTGTTTTTGAATCCGAGACGAAGAAGATAGGTTTTAAGCTCGAGGTACTATTCGGGTATTACGCATTTTGGTTCGGATAGGGTTAGATTCTAGTTCTTCGGGTATCGAAGTTTATGATCCGTTTAGTATTTTACCGGGTTTGGTTCGAATTCAGTATGATTTTTTCGGGAGAATTCAAGTTTGATTTTTTTGCCAACCCCTATCAAAATGAAATTAGTTAGATAAATATAAGATTTTCAAAACATCAATACCTTTCTAACTTTTTTTATATTCTTAATTCTATAAAAATGTTATTTTCACTTAGCTTTTAGTTATGTCTTATTCTCATCTTTCGGTCTTCTAAAATATCGTTGCATTAATTTTTTCATAATTCTTCTCATATCATATAGAATATACATTATATCTCAAGAATTTTGTGCTAAAATTAAAATATTTTTAGACGTTGTTCATTGTTTACATGTAGGTCTCAATCCATATATAATATATTTGTTGGTTATGTTAAAAGAAAAATTTTAAAATTATTGTGATACAAAATACCTGATAAAACTTTTAATTTAGTAATTTTGAATGGATTATATATTTTTAGAGAAAACAAAATGTTTCTTTTAATTATTTTGAATAAGTTTTGATTTTTCACATATTTTATTATTTGAGTCTTTAGTCTATCCTTTTTTTAATATCAATTAATATAACTGTGAATCTTGCTAAAATATATTGACATAGAAAAAAAATTCAGTTTGGCAAACGACTCAAATAAATAAAACAAAAATTGCAAGATGATAATGCTCTAATGTTTTAGTTGCATCCACTAAATTATTATTAAAAAATTTTGAACAACAAATTTAAATTTTGAAGTGCATATTGTTTGTGGCTTTTCATGCCAATTTTGTCGTTTAAATTTATTTTTTAGTTTAGGTATATTAATAATAAAAAGTTTTTTGAACTGTTTTGTTTTAAAATGTTTTACCATGAAAAAATAAAATAGTCCTATTATTAAGTGATACTAAGATAGTTTCACTATCATTCTATTATCTAATGAAGACGTTTTGATATATTTAATGTTAGCGGGAAAAATCCTTAAAAATACACCAACTATTTTTAATTTGTACAAATAATACACGAACTTTTTCGGTTATCATTTTAATACACCAACTATTTTCGGTTGCTATTTTAATACTCCAAGTTTCAAATTTTGTAATTTTTCAACGTCGCCGTTAACGGGGCTAACGGAACCGTTAACATTTGTTTTGACGGATGTTAGTTTCAATATACCCTTATATATTATTAATTCGAATCTTTACTAAATATTCCCGTTAGCCCAGCTGTTTTTCCGGAGAAATGCAAATCCTCTCGGAACCCGGGTTCGATTCTCTCCTATTGCGATTTTTCGTTTTTTAAAAAATATATATGTATGTCGCTAGGGGGTTTGAACCCGGGTTTGTTAGGAGAGCATACATAGTCACTACCACTACACCACCGCAACCGTTCTTATTTTTTGTTCAACATATTTGTATATTATATCTGTTTAGTTCGAAACAACTAATT
>OVAN01002828.1:0-24864 GCA_900406275.1 Anastatica hierochuntica
TCTCCATCTCCATCAGTCCATTAGCCAGTACCATTTTCAAGTAAGTCTTCAGTACTAGTGTTCTCTTTGTAGAGTAGAGGGGACATCAAATTGAAGAAAAAAAAAGAAAGAGAAAAGAGATATTTTGTAACATAAAAAATGGAAATAAAGGCAAAAGGCAAAACCTCTTATGTCAATAGAACTAAGGATGAATTTTTGAAAATGAAGAAGAAGAGGAGTTAGCTCATTCTACAGATACTGTAAAAGCCAACTCAGATTTCCACTCAATTTGTATTATGAAGATGTATCACGTCAAGATCTGTTGCTCAAACTCAATCACGCAAACGTTATGGAAGTTCCTGGATAGTGTGAAATATGTATAGTACCAAAGGCACCCTACAATTTCATAATCAAAAATGAAAAATTGGCTATGGAACTTACTCATGGTCTATGAAGACAATTGTGTGGTTTTTGAGATAAGAAAAAAAAGTTTCTATGATTTTGTGAGTTTTGAGGAAGAATATAAACAAAATGATATATGAAGGGAAGGTGTCTAAAGGTTATAAAGAGGTGGATCAGGGCATAGACGACGCACGACGATGGTTTATCGTGTAAAAGTTATATTAACAATCCATTGTGGACGAGACATGTTCTCAAAATAGTCGGTGGTAAGACGGAAACCTCCGTTAAGCTTTGTAAAATGTAACGTTCCGGTAGTCAGGTCTAAAAAATTACTAACATAAAATTTTCCTAAGGAAAATGGCGTGCGCATGGTACGTTTTTCTGTTGTCTCTTATCATTGGCCTAGTTCTTCTTGCCATGACAATGCGATCAGCCAATTGGATGGGGTGAAATAAAAGTTGCTCCCTTCTAGTGTCTTGACTGATATACCATATCAGGGCAAGATACAATTAGGGATGTTTCGTAGTAGTGAAAATAGACTCAAATGATATATAAAAACTAGGATTCTAAGTCTGCATCACCGAAATATCATACAAAATAAATTAGAAAAATATAACTTAATCTATGGAAAACATAAAAACGAATTATAACATGTTATTCAGATTCTTCTTTAGTTAGTTTCATATCACAATTTCCATCTTGTACATCTGATTCAAATATTGCTTCTTCTTCTATATCATCAAGATATTCTCCTTGACTATATAGATGTGATAATATCTCAATATGCAATTAATTAGTATGAACAATAGGATTGTTTCTTTCTTGTTGCATTACAATAAAATCAAATTTCAACATGGTGATGATAAAGGGAATTCTTTAAGTACTCCAATGATTAGTATATCTTGTTATTAACAAAGATCCATTTCGACCTTGCGAAGTTAATGAAATCATTAGGTCTTGAAGTTCCTCACATGAGAGCGCTATTGGTCGATTCATGCATCTTACAAATTGCACTCGACCAAATACAACAATTTGCTACTAATTTGTTTGTATGATATGGTTAGTCCCCTATGTGTACATTGGAATGGAATAAAACATATTTTTCATTATCTTTGATTTAGGTTTAATTTACAGTAAAAATCTAAATCTAAGTTAGTCGGTTCTGTAGATGCGAGATATTTATCAGATCCATATAAAACTCGATCACCAACCGAATACATTTTCACAATCAATCTCACAGAGGTTTGAAAAATGACTTTGGTAGGCTCTTTCTCAATCATGCATAAATTATAGCATTCGTGAGGCATGTTGCAAGAAAGTTTATAGCTTAGATCTCTGACTGAACACATACATGAAGCAAATGAATTAAAGACCAAAAAAAGTTTAACAACTTTTTTTGAAGATAATGTTGCATGAGTTATACAAACCAAAGAAGGTTATATCAAGAGCGACATAACAAAACATATTACTTCACAATTTTTATCATTTATTTAAGAACAAAAAAATCAGGAAATTTAAGTCAAATATATTCATTCCAGCATATTTATTTACAAAGGTAATTCATTTTATACCATTCAAAAAACATATTCAGAGTATCAGGATACGTCATTTACAAGGTTTATGAAAAGGAGAATATCCATCTTTTCAAGGAGTAGATTATGCTAAATGCTCTTTGTCGTTCGTAATGTTTTAATCCTATTGAGTTTTTTATGATGAGTATTTTAGTGAGGTTGTATACAATACGCTAATAATAATATACAAACAAGGGAGAGTATTGGGAATATCGTATGATTATCCATTTTATTTGAAAGCAAATATATCCATTTTATTTGAAAGCAAATATATGTTGTCATGGGTAATGATAATATCACCGCTCTCCTTTCGTAACTCTTTTTCTTACCAACTTAAACACATTACCACTCACTATATAATATTGTATAGGTCATGTTCTTTTACCTCAAGTTTGTAGAGAGGTGTGAAGATAATCGTTGATGTTGATATATGCAAAAAACTTATTGTTTATATCATACTATATTATAAATATTTAACAATAACCCTTAATCTAATTTTATAAAAATCGGTTCAAAATTTATTTCTCCTTTTTCTAAATATATTGTCTTTTTCACTTCATTCACAACAAAGAGATTTCAATAACTCAAAACTTACATTTGACTTAAAAATTAAGCCTTAATTGATGATATTATTCAATTCCAAGGCTTTCTCGCCTCTTAAATGACCACAATCGCTCTATAAATTGAAATTTTGGAAAGCAACACCAAATTCATAGTCTTCAGCCTTCGATCCAACTGGTAATGGCATTTCTAATCTCATTAAAAAGTTCTTCGATTATGTAACTCTTTTTAGCGCTCATGGCTATGTGATATTATATTTCTCACTTTAGTCTCGCTCATCTTTCCGGATATATTTTTCAACAAATGAATTTTGTTAATGACCTTATCCAAATATCGCACCACAAGTAAATCAAGTTAAATTAGGAGAATTTTTCACAGAGAAAACAAAAGAAAATAATGAGATGATGTTTATGAAGGTGAATGTGGTCTTCACTAATTTTTATATTAATTTAGTAGGACAGTTTATAAATTTTTACACAAGACTGTGTGTTTTGTAAATTCCACATTTGTTCTAAGAGTTGTCACTGTGAAAAACTCTAATTTGAAAATGAACAATAATTTAGAGATGTTAGACTCTTTTGGTGAATATTAGTGTGTGTATATATATATATATATATATATATATATAAGATTTAGCGAAACTAATCCATAAAATAATTTTTGTATTTCTAAATATCAACAAATTTTTTCTTCGATCTAAACACGTTAGTTCTGTTTTTGCCTTGATTGGGAAAATATCCAAGAAGACGTCTTCTGATTTGTATCATTTTCATGATATTGAGTGATCAGTGTTTCCTTTGTCATCTACACCATTATCAAGAAACAAATAGAGATCAAACATGTAATGCGAATATCAATGATTATATGTTTTTATACCATCTAATTCAACCCATTTTCGCCAAGCAAATTTTTTATTTTCTTTGTCACCAAATTTTGTAAGAATGGTTCATGATGTCTCTTTGCTGTTCATTTTGATGTTGATTAAAAAAGTATACTTAATTAAAAATATCTTAAAAGTATATTATTATACAAATTTTTCAACTTTTTAAAAGGTAAATATTTTATAAGACATGTTTGGTTTTCATTTACAATATTTGAACTATAAAGCTAATTAACTTAAATGAAAGATAAAACCTTATACGATTAACATTTTTTTTATAAAAGTCTTCTTACGGGAACGTATGAAAAAAAAAACAAAAACAAAATGCACATTGATTGCTTATGAAATAGCACGAAGTGTTGTCCGGGATCGTAGGATGCCTTCTTATGTGGCATGAGATTATCTTTTGTACCTAAATGGACAGGCTGAAAAGGATAGGAGGGCATCCATAGTGTAGCTTTCCCTCATGTATAAGTTTCAGTTTATCTCTTTCTTTTGCTTTAGTTCTCACTTTGTTGTTTCTCCCCTGTTTGTGGGAGAGTTGCTATGTTTTTAAGAGCATCATTGTTGCTCTTTAGATGATAAAAAACTAATATTCTTTTCCATCAGGTGTTTAAGATTTGTGTTATTAGGATAATAGTTATAAATAAAAAAAGCTAAATGTATAGTAAAGATAATTGTAATAAACATTATTCTAGAAACTATTTTTTCTTGCAAATTTAAGATTGGTTATTAGGATCATGGGATCGAATATGAAAATCCATAAAATAAATGAACCATGTACAAGACCGATCCTAATAAAGCAAAGTCTTCTTAAGTAAGACATGTAAAGTGAAGCCTATTAGGCAGTTTTAATATTTTTATGCACCTCTAACTAAGTGTATTGACGAAAATTAAAAAATAACTAAAATTTTGAAAGTAAATAATTATAAATATTTTTTAACGACTAATTTTATTAAGATGATAAATTCATAAATTAATAAAATATTTATACTACTAAGTTATTATGTCTAGAAATATTTTTAAATTATTTATGTCATGTATGATGTGAACTAACCAACTAATGTTATCAAAAACTAACACTTTTCAAGATATTATATAACATCTGTTAATCGCAATTTAAAGTCTACCAAAATTTGAAAATTTGAGTTTTATTTTTTTGTCGTCTGTAGCCTAATGGCAACTAGTTCCTCTCAATAGAGACAAGTGCACAGTTTGAACCCTGATTCTGTTAGATGGCAGTAGAGGTGGTACAACCACTGGCCCACTTTCTCCTCTCGAAAATTTGAGTATTAATATAGATATTTTTAAATATTTTATCTTTTGAGCAAAAAGTATATATATATAGCCTTTTATTAAACTTGAAAGAAATCTTCAGTCGTGACCAAAAAAAAAANACAAAAAAAAAAAAAAAAAAAGAAAGAAATCTTCAGTGAGATAAGATTCTACACAATATGGAACCTAATGAAAGTTCTGAAACAAAGATTGAGACTGAGAGGCTTCCTTTGCTAGTGGATGTGCCACTCTATTAGACCGTCCATTTACCCGTTGGAACACCACTTGATCAAATTTGTTTTTCCATATGTTTATCTCTCATGCAGACCAAAGTTAATCTCAAGGTCAATGAGAAGCTTTTGTACTTTCATATTATCTCCTTCAAAGATGACATTTCGGAGTCCCAACGCCCATACGTGTTGCATAGACATTAACAAAGCTTGAAATTCATATGCTAACACATTAGAGCACATAATCCCTTTGCCACACCCTGCCTTCAAATAATAACTTTGTGCGTCACAGATTACCCACCCAGCTGGTGATATAGTATTATGTTTGAAACCGCCATCATAGTTACACTTGACAAAACCCACTTGTGGTAGCTTCCAAGACGAAACAGCTGTGGGGGAGATGATATGGTCATTGTTATGTTGATCTTCACATGTAGCAATCAAATCCTCTGCGTCTTGCATTGCCAGTTGAACATATTTCATCCAGCTTGTAGATTTCCTCTCAAAGATTAGAATGTTTCGACTCTTCCAAAGCCGCCAGAGAACCCAAATAGGAAGTTGTTTGGACAAGTGTGACAACTATAAATCATTGGCTCTATCAACCAGAAGCTAAATTTTTGCTTCATATGGTAGAGAGGGGTCTTGAGTTACTGATGATGTCCCATGAACTTCTCTCACAACCGCTTGTGCATACACACATAAAGAACATGTGTTCCTCTGTTTCCACATCTAAACAACATCTCTTGCATTGTAACTCAATTGATATATGTTTGTGATGGAGTGTGGTTGTTTTGGGTATGATTCTCGATACTAACCGACATAAAAAGAGTTTGAGTTTGGGTGCCGTTTGAGTCTTCCAAATTTTCGCTTTCAAAGCAACATCAACAAGAGGAGGATTCACCTCGGCATGAGAGAGTTGCATAGCAAGCCAGTAGCCGGATTGTACAGTATATAACTCATTGTTAGTATAGTGTCATCCCACCATATCATGTGATGGAGCAAAACTTAGCTTCATATTCATAATGATCTGTCGATCCTCCTCTACAAAATTCACCATTAGAAGTTCAATATTCCATTGGTTATGTTCTGGTTTATGTCAGTGAACATTTGTAGATTTTGGATGGGGCCAACCACCTGTCTTGTCGGACGAGGGGATGAGTCGGCAACCAAGGATCCACCCAAATACGCATTTCTGCTCCTTTCCCAATAAGATATCGCATCCCTTTGAATATCAAGTCACTACCTTAAGAATGAGGGTTTAGTTCCACGATCTGCTTTGAGAATATTTGAATCGGAAAAGTGGCGACCTTTAAGAACCTTAGTAACCAAACTCGATGCATTTTGGAGTATTCGCAAAACCTGTTTCCCTAACATCGCAATGTTGAATTGTTCAATATCTCTAAATCCTAGTCCACCCTCTCTCTTAGGGTCTTCCATCCTCTTCTAAGAAAGCCAATTCGTAGACTTTTGGCCTCCTTTACTCCACCAGTACTTGTTCAAAACACTTCCAATTTCCTCACATGTACCCTTCTATAACTTGAAGCAATTCATCGAATAACAAAACTTCTTTACCAGCATCCGATAGATATTTGTTAGACCAACCTTCAGTTTGTTGCTTAACTCTCTTCACAAGATAGCGAAAGAGATCCTTTTTTTGTTTACCGATATGTTCAGGAAGACCAAGATATCTTCCGTCGCCGCCATTGTTGTGGATGTTTAAGCGCCTGTGTAACATGGTTTTCATTGTAGAACTCACTCTCTGACCAAACGTTATTGCCAACTTATGTAGGTTCACCGCCTATCCCGACACACGTTCATACTCAATTAGTGTCCTCCACATCGCTTTACAAGATTGCGGATGCGCATGGAAAAAGAATAAAACGCCGCCAGCAAACATTGCGTTAGTAACTATTTGACCCGTACCACTTATTTTCATTCCTTTGAGTTTCTTAGAAGCCACTTCAGACTCCAATATATGACTTAGTACTTCAGCGCATAAGAGGAAGACGTAAGGAGAAAATGAGTCTCCTTGCCGAATACCACGAGTCTACTTTTAGTCTTCCAGAAAGATTCCTCATCCCGGTATGCTCTTGATAACTCTTTCTGTATTGTTTTCTTTTCATTAAAGGGAAGATTGTTAGTATATGCATCATCTAGTTTCTTCTTTAGAAAGACAATGCGTTTTTCCGCATTAGGTTTATGTCTTCGCCTCCAGACTGCAATGACCTTACGACAGTTGATTATTTTTGAAGCAACAGCCTGATTTTGAGTGTGGTCTCTGTTCCACTCTGCAACTATTCTGTCTTTAAATCCCTCACCTGAAAAAAGGCTACTATCATAGCAGAATCGACCACGTCTTGTTTCAATGAGAGAAGACGTAGTCAAGACTAAAGATCGATGGTTCGAGCCTTCATCAAGGAGAAACTCTGTTTGAGCTGATGGAAATAAAGCAAACCATTCTGAGTTAGTCATAGTCCGATAGAGGCAGCAATGCCAATCATGGGTATGTCGCTTTCCGGTCCAAGATAAACTGTCACCTATATATCTAATATCATTTAGATCGCATGTTGAAATCATCCTATTAAAGTAGACAAAACTATTGGCTGGTCTTATCGGTCCCCTTCTCTTTTCAGCATTACTTCGAATCTCATTAAAGTCTCCTACAAGTTGCCATGGTTCATCTCTTAATGTAGACATTCTTTCCAACCTTTCCCATAGATGATTTCGCATACTGGGATCCAGATGTTCGTAGATGTAAGACAAGTATAATTTGACTCCATTAAGATTGACGAAACAATCAAAAATATTTGGAGAATAAAAACCAACAACTACATCTACTGAATTCTTCCACAACAAAGCTACACCACCACTAAGTCCCACATGAGGAACAGTAAATGTTCGATCGTAACCGAGTTCATAACATAGATCTCTAATACTATCATCATGTTGCTTAGTCTCGAAAAAGGCATATGATGTTCGGGAGATGCTTATGATGAATCTCCTTTAGGCGTCGAACAGTCAAGTCAATGGCCAAACCTTAACAGTTCCAAGCTAATGTCGTCATGGGGACTGCGGTGATTTAGGTTCCACCAAACCTTGCTTCTGATTCACCGATGTTTCATTATCCTGGTTAGCTTCCTAAAGATTTTTCGAGCCATGGTTCTGCATCTCTTCAGACTATCCTGCACTCACCGAAACCACCCCAACAAGTTCAATGGCATCCAACCCCATACCTTCACTAGCGATGAAAGGTTCAAAACATTCAGGCACCAGTTTGTCTTTTCCTTTGTTAATCAGGTCATCCTCTTTGCTGATCCCACTGCCTTCTCCTCCTTCTAACAACTTCACTTTCCTTTGACAATCACTCCAATAGTCTTCGACGAACTTTCTTTTATGGCTTGCTCTATCTTTGTCGCCTTCTGTTTCTGCATACGTAGCATAGAGGTGCATCAAATCATTTGGACTTGATTCTCTTCTCACAGGCTCAACTATTGTTTCAGAGATACTGGCACCAGTTGGTGACTCAACCCCTTCAGCCTCTTGTTGTTCCAACTCAATCTCAGCATACCCATTATTCTGCTCACGTAAATACACTTTCTCAACTTATGGATGCTTCTCAACAGGGCCATTCTCCACCTCATCAAAGATATCTTGAATTCAAACTCCACCATTTCTTCTAACAGGAGCATAACTATCGTCATTTACCATCATTTCCATCAAGTCCTCCCTGGTCATCATCCCTAAACAGGAGCAGGCAACTCCCTAGCTCGTGGGTTAGCATTCCACAAACATTACAAAACCCTCTGAGTCACTCAAAACGAAGAGAAAGAAGGTATTAACACCCATAATGAATTGGAAGTGACGTCGAGATCGCAAAGGCTCCCTTACATCCCAACTTATCTGGACCCTGACATACTCCACAAGAATTGCCAGATTGGGAACGAAATCCACCTCCATTAACTGACCAATCGCCCTCCCAATATGTGCTATGACCTCCCTAATAAGAAATTGGATGGAAATTCCTCTTATTTGAATCCAGAAGGGGATGAAAAACATCATCCAAGGGTTAAGAAGCGGAGACCAACATTCTAAAGTCATCATTCGATCTGCAAACGCCCAAGGCCCAAGGTGAAGTGCAACAAGGAGAGACTCTTTAGATGGGAAGATAAAATGAAAGTGGCACCCCTCCACGATACGCCCATAGACAATCCCATCAAGACCTCACATCTGCGGTAAGTTGGCGATAATGGATCAAAGATTTTGTCGCCTGGGCAAGAGAGAACGGCCAATAAGCACATATTGTTTCTCCATGACCGCCTGATTAACAACCTCATAAGGGAGAATAAAAGGTTCATCATGGATTCCAAGGTCTATATCTTGAAGATGATGATGAAGATTATCAGCCATCTCGTTTAGTAACTTTGCAATAGTCAGAAATTGAGAACGAGACTGATCTTTTGTAGAGAAATTTGTGACATAAATCAATTTCCGTCTTTGTATTTTAAAAGCAATGAAGAAACTTGTAACTGTCTGAGCATATTCATCACGATATTTCTTTGACAACATCGTGGAGATGACCTCCTGATCGTGTGAGAAGTTACGATGAACTGTACCACTATCGAAAAAATCGCCTCAACCACCAACAAAGTGGTGAGATTACATGGAAAACATCCTCGGAAATCTCCTTTTTAATAGCCATTGTTTTTTCACTGAAAGTTTTTTTTTTTTCCTTTTTTTTTTCCAACCACACATTAAAAGCTAACTAACTTTTGAAGTGGAAAGTCAATTCGGAGGGATTGTGTCTACAACAATAAAGTCATTTAAACAAAAACGGGATCTTCGTGCCAGATTATCTGCTTGCGTGTTTGCTGTCCGCGGAATGTGCGGAACGTGCGTGAACGAGAAAGTTTTCTTTTCAAAATTCAAATATTTTCTAACAAATATTAAGAGGACGTATTTTTAATAAGAATTTTGCTTTTTTTTTGTTTACTTTAGTAATCGTTCCCAGCTCGTGTAACATTAGAGTATTCGAAGCCTTAAAATTTCCCAAGTCAAGCAAGAGGAGAAGAACATTTGCAGATTCGTGGTGCATCGTTGGCAGAGATGCTTCAGTGTATATTTCTCCTCTCCGATTCAGGGTGGGTGATTTTCATCTTTCTCCTTCCAGATTCATTGCCCAGATTTTCTGAATTTTAGATCTCAAATATGACATAATTCAATTGATTTGTGTTCAAGAGAAGTGATGCTGGAGAAGCAGCTTACGGGCCACCGAGTCGACCGATCCATATGTGCTTGGTTCTGGGATCACTCTATTTCTCAAGGCCATTCCTTTAAGGTTCTTCCCAGAAATTCCCTATCTTAAATAATCGAATCTCATTGTCATGGCTTATACCTTTCTTTGCTGAATAGTCACTTCCAGTGATTGCTTCACCAACTCATTACCTTTTTCAAATCATTCGTGACGGCATTACCTTCTTAGCTTGCAGCCAAGTTGAAATGCCACCATTGATGGCAATCGAGGTGATATCTTTTTGCCTCTTTTCTCCTTTTGTAGATTTCAATGTTGCATAAAGGGTAGATTGCAGATGTGAGTGACATTAAAATACTTCCTTGTTTTTTGTAACCTTTGAAGTTTTAGTTTCTCTGCAGAGTTGCTGATGTTCTGTCTGATTACCTTGGTGGGCTAAACGAAGATCTCATTAAAGATAATTTCATCATTGTCTATGAGGTAATTTTCTTAAACAATAAGCACTTTACGAGCGAGCCAATTTATTCCATCTTTTCGTAACCAAACCTATGGTGGCTAATCCGTTACAGTTTCTGTACTTCATCACTCTAGCTCCGCTAGTCTTGTTTCTCTTGTGACTCATTAGATACTTTTACTTTCCATTCGTTACGGCATTTTCTCAAGTGACTAGTCAACTATGTAGTTTTTGATTCCTTTTATTTGATCTGGAGAATATAAGTAATTTTAAAATGCTTGTAGCTTGTATTGTTCTTGTTAACCTATGCGGATATTGTAATGACTTCATATTCTCCAGTTGCATTATTTTTGGATTTCTTTTGAGAAAGTAGGAAATTGTTATATTTTGCACCTTATGAGTGATTTAGAAACAAAGAGGTCACATGCTTCCGATTTGTTATGTAAAATACATCATTCTCCTGAGGTTTACTGTGTTGGATAGTACGTATTTTTCCTGCGTACTTGTTTTGTTGGTTTGCATTAACTGAGAGGTTAACGATGCAAGACTAATAGCTTCTTACGTAACTGAAAGTTTTTTATGATGGGGCCTCACCCTCTCTTGAATTCCCTTTAACTGATTAGTGACACAAACTTGTGACTTGTAGCTTCTGGATGAGATGATCGACAATGGTTTCCCTCTGACAACAGAACCAAGCATCTTGAGGGAAATGATAGCTCCACCAAATCTAGTTAGCAAAATGTTGAGTGTTGTAACGGGAAATGCGTCCAACGTTAGTGACACTCTCCCGAGTGGTACTGCCTCTTGTGTTCCATGGCGACCGACAGATCCAAAGTACTCTAGCAACGAAGTCTATGTCGACCTCGTTGAAGAAATGGATGCAATCATAAACAGGTTTGTGCTTTACAGAAGATTCACAAAATCTTCATATAAACTTCAAAACTCATCTCATTCAATCTTAATTTTTAAAACTCCAATTTAGGGATGGAGAATTAGTAAAATGTGAGATTTATGGAGAAGTCCAAATGAATTCCCAGCTCACGGGTTTTCCAGATTTGACATTGTCTTTTGCAAATCCATCAATCCTAGAAGACATGAGGTTCCACCCATGTGTCCGCTTCAGACCTTGGGAATCTCATCAAGTTCTATCTTTTGTCCCTCCTGATGGAGAGTTCAAGCTCATGAGTTACAGGTTCGTTATTTCAGTGACATGATTTATTATTACACTTTAACTTGTTGCTTGAAAGACCTATTCTAATGTATTAGTTTCTCTGATGGGCAATTCAGAGTGAAGAAGCTGAAGAACACACCCCTTTATGTCAAGCCTCAAGTAACATCAGATTCAGGTACATGTCGAATCAGCGTGTTAGTCGGGATAAGAAGCGACCCTGGGAAGACGACGGAGTCGATAACCTTAAGTTTCCAGCTTCCCCATTGCGTTTCATCTGCAGATCTCTCATCAAATCATGGAACTGTGACCATCCTTTCTAACAAGGTATGACTTTTGCTTTGAGTTCAGTTTTCAGATTTGGAAACTTCAGTTTGATATGGGGGACTATGTTTTGCAGACATGTACATGGACTATCGGGCGAATCCCAAATGACAAGACCCCATGTTTGTCGGGGACACTAGTACTGGAATCGGGTTTAGAACGTCTTCATGTGTTTCCGACATTCAAACTAGGGTTCAAAATCATGGGCATAGCTCTCTCTGGCTTAAGAATTGAGAAACTTGATCTTAAAACTCTGCCTCCTCGTTTATATAAAGGGTTTCGTGCTCAGACACGCGCTGGAGAGATTGACATCAGATTGTAGATTTCTGCTATGATTGCTTTTCCGGTTTAATCCATGCGCACAACTTGTTCTCTTTTTTTTTTTTCTGTATTCAACTGATACAAAATTCGACATAAGGAATGTTTTTTGTGATTAAAGTTGGAATATTATGTGACTTTGATTGGTAAGAATGCAAAATTTCGGAAGTGATGAAGTTCATGGAATGAGAATGTACTTAAACGAACTAAGGGAGATTGGATACTTCGATATAAAAAGTTCATGGAATGAAACGGTCTCATCGTCGTGAAAAGAAGTTACATTCTAATAGTTTTATTTTTTTGTAGAAGAAATCTATATCTTTTTCTGAAGCCTAAATCTTAGGGAGAATTAGAAAAATGAGACACTTTCAACTTGGATTTGTCCAAATAGGATTTTCGGCAATTTTGGCTTTTTTTTTGACATCTCATACCTCTACAAAATGAAAAAAATAGTAATTTAAATTTAAAAAAGTTTTAAAAATAGGTAAACTATTAAAAACATAAGTAAGACTACTTTTTTCATAAAAAATAAATAGGTAAATAATATTTTATTTAATATACTAGCTAAGCGCAGAATACTTATTTTGGCCATCTACTTAATTTAGAAATTGTATTCTAATTGTTGTACAGTGATCTACCTTAGGTATGTAACGTAAACAAAAGTTTCCTCTATTTCTAATTCCGGTAGAATACGTTTGATGGTATTCTAGCCATATGTCTTTGGTCTACCTAACGCTAGAATATATATTCTGCTGATTACTCTTTGATCTACCTAACGCTGGAATACGTATTCTGGCTATTACCAAATGTGACGCGTTACGCAGATTATTTTTTCTATCCACTATACATTGTTCTACCCGATCTAGAAAACATATTAGACCTAAATAACGAAAAAGGAAATTTTCAAGTTGTAATAATTTTGTTTCCTAAATCTATCTTAAATATACCTAAATCTAAGAATATCTTTAATAAACCTAATATACACGAATATGTCGTTTTTTTAATCAAAATATCGACTTTTTTTCTCAATTTCATCGTCTCCTTCGTTTGGATTTTTCATCATCTTTTTAACATGGTTCTAGTCTACGTTAAATCGGGTGAATGGATATCTAGTTGCAGTGATCAGTGGAATTTCGTTGTTGATAAGGAACGACGAGGTCGAATGGTAACTTTGGAAGCTACTACCATGTTGGAGCAATTGAAGATCATGGTGTGTGAGGACTATGGAATGGACCATAATGTCGTTAATGCCGAGTTCAGCTATGTGATGGTGAATCAAGGAGGGAATCCTCCGATTATTCTCAGCAATGATAGACAAGTATATAATTTCGTGGGGTATGTAAAGAAAGGATCTTCTACATGCTTGTGTGTCACGTTCTCCGATAACGTGAAGCAAAAGGATTAACGTGGGGGTATGGTTTTAGTTTTTCTAACTTGTGGTGATTTGGTTGCAGAAACGTTGTTGGTTTAGTTCGTTTCTTCGGGGCTAATAAAAAGAAATCATTTGGTTCTTCCCTGTTTCCACTACTCAGAAAAATAATCAAAAAGAGAAGTTTCTTATTTAGAGAAGTGAGTTTATTTTCAAAATCCACTTAGTTTCTTATTTTAACTGCTGCTACTGCTCTTAATCCACTTGACAAACCACAAACACGATAAGCTTTTCTTTCCACTGTTTGAATGAATCTCTTATACTTATTAGACAATAGTAAGCAGCGAAAAGGACAAAGAGATTGGAGCTATTATGTCTACTTGGTGTTTTGGAAGAGACAAAAGGTGAAAAGAAGAAGATACAGAACCATGTGGTTTCACTTTCAGACAAGAAGTGAAGAGTTGTCCGATTCGGAACTCGAGTGATAATAATCCAATAAAGAGAGACCCCACGCCCACTAGGAGTTGATACATTATCACAAAATGGCAAACTCAATCGATTCATATCTAGAACCAAAGGCGTTCTTATTAGTAGTGCCAATACTCCCATTTATTTACAATCCTCCTTACAATAACAAGACATCCTCACAAAGCTACAGAAATAAGGACAAAAACAAGAGCCCCAACAATATTTTGTTGGTCGAACCAATGCATTAAAATTTAAAGAATTTTAAAATCTTTATAATGTAAAGAGTATAAATCCATAAAATAAATGAATAATATAACATTACTGTCATCCTCATTTGATGGAGTATGAGGGAGTGCATACTGTTTGAAGAGACTCCATGAACAAAGCAGAGAAACTTGTTAATGCTTGGAACACACTAGGCAATCCTGTTTGCAGATTATTCAATGTCATTGCTCTTGTTACTTCTATTGCCTTTGAATGTTTCACCATCTCTTCCTCTACTCTCCTCTGGCATATCGCAAGCTCTGTTTTTTTATCGCTTAGCGGATCTCTAGCGTCTAAAAGGATTAGCAAAATACCTTCGATTTACCGAGAAGAAGAATCCGACGACGATGAGAAGACGCTGCCGATGAAGAGTTGAAGAAGAAGAAGAAGAAACTAAACCGTAGAAGAAGAAGGAGGAGAAGAAGCAGAAGAAGAAATCTTTGTTAAAGGGAATTAGTTGTCGCGTTTTTTGTTTTTTTTAAAAATAAAGAAAATAAATATAAAAACATTTTAATTAAATCATAATTTCATAAATCTAGGGGCAAAATCGGATTTTACAAAAATAAAATACTAGTGTGACAAAAATATGACTCAAAATCGTAAAGGGACAAATCCAATTTGAGAATGTCATATTTTTCTCATTTTCCCTAAATCTTATGTTGCGGATTTTATTATGGAGCTTGTCTTGGTTGATGAGCATATATGTTTTTTTTTTAGATCCTTTTTTATTTTCCTAATATTTTGATATCTTTGTCAATTTTTTTGTGTGTAATTCTACGTTTCGTATACTTTATTGAATTATTGAATATTCATGTGTGTGGTTACTTTGCTTCTTCCTTTTAAAGTGTTAGTCGGTTTTTCTTTTCTAGATAACTTCTTATCTTCATATCAACATGACCATTATCGATCTACTTCTTCTCATCATCATCATAATTTTATCAAAGCTTGAGGTGTTTGATTCTTCTTTCATAATTTTATCAAAGCTCTCAAGATTGTCTTTTTTTTTATAAACTCTCGAGATTGTCTCTCTGGTTTTTTGTCTCCATGTTTCTTCGATTGTGTCGATGCTTCCTTTGCTGTGCCAACTCGGATTTCGCCAATATCACATCAACTTTGGTTGAATTTCGGGACCGTTTTGAAGAAATACGTATCGGTCTTGGCTTTTCCAGGGAGCTTAGGTACATATGATGTAGACTATCAAATATAAAGCAATTTCCGAGGAGCCGGTGAATCCCAATCTCATGAAAAGTACATGCGAGTAACTATTCATTCAAAAAATCATTTGCATGTGCTACTCACATTTACATACATATTTTGAGCTATCATACTTGTCTTAGAATGGAAGACAATAATGATGATGGTGAGACAGAGGATGAGGAGTTTCATGCAAAAACTAGAGATGATGACTAATCTTGCATCTTCTCAAGGATCTCACACAATTATTGTTTCATGTGACTCAAGCTAAACTTATATTTCTCTTTTTTTTTTCATGATTGGCCTTAACGTAATCTCTCTACAAAATTCCCAAGGATCTCACACAGTTTTTATGATTTATGGACATAAAAATAAGAGAAGAAAATATGCATATAAAATATAAAACAGAATCAAAATACGAGTGGCAGATGACCCTTAGGAGGGAGGAAACCACCCACATATATGCATGTTAGAAATTTATATTGCACTACAGAAAAACACACTATATGAAACATTGACATAATTTTAGCAATACTAAAGGCTATAAGTTTGACTAACGGATTTTCACTTGTCTTCAATACACAAACAAAATATTAAAGATCATATTTTTAATATATCGATTATATCTCAGAATAGAATGGTCTGATACAACCATACAAATTTATTCGGTTTCTTTGCAAGTTCAAACTGGTGACAAAGCACTCCAAACTCAATTTATAAAAGAAGTTATCTCTTAGCATCTCAGTGTAAAAATCAATCTTCCTTCTCAATTCTCATAAACTCTTCGTCCGAACCGGTCTGTAATGTAAAGAAACTTAACCAATAAAATATATGAATTTTTAAAATATTGTGTCAAGTAAATTAATGTTATAAAATATTTACTATATGGAGTTTGTGTTTGAAGTGAATGATACAGGTAAAGTGATACCTATGGAGTTGCGTACATCAATGTTCAAAAACTGTGTTCAGGTAAGAGAAATAGCGCGAGGACAATAAGGAACTGGAATAAGGCTGGGGATTGTGTAGTCTGGTGAGAAATTGAACTGAAACTGTTTCCGTCTTCATAAAGAGAATGAATCTAATCAATTCTTGTTCCATAGGTAAGACTAATGGGAGTAGAAATCAGAATCATCGACAAATCAATGGGAAAGAAAGACACATGTTTCCAATTCAATGTATTGTTGACATATTCAGAGGCTCCAACGAGTGAACTGAAGATGGGACAAGATACAAAAGTAGAAGAAGATTACATATCCACACAGAACATCAGACTAACTATAAACACTTCGTTGGAAAGTAACATGAACTTAAGGAACTTGAGTCCTAGATTCAACAACTGTCTCATCTCGTGTCCAAAATAGGTAGGTTCTCGAGTGAAAGATGAAGAAAAAATTTACAGAGAAATACATAAACCGCCTTGAGATCAAAGTTACAACAATATAAAAATGGGAGCATTTGAGTCATGCTTTGGAGAAACTTTCCTCTGGGGTTTCACCTCATAGTTCCAAGGGAAGAGCAAAGAGTAGTCTAAAAAACGAAATATCAAGCATGTACTCAAGTAACAGGAAGTAGAGATAAAGGATGGATGATGCATTAGCTGAGTAATTTTTTGGTTTTTGGCGGTTTAAAAAGTGAAACAACGAACATTGTCTTTGATTTTGATACATTTTGGGCGTTGTTTTGTATTTTTATACATTAAATCATGAATCTAATAAATAGATTTTACAACTATTTGATATTTAGCGGCATTAAAAAAGAAAACTATGCTCGTACCCCCACACGGACGAATCAACTAGTATATATAGTATTTGACTAGTATGTAAGATGAATAACTAAATAGCTGAATAAATTTTAGTGAAATAAACTGAGCTGAACAAAGTTTCGCACAATATTTTTAAAACGATAAAAAGCTAAACTTAGTACGTTAATCACATATTTTTAAGGATATTTTAAATACAATAGTTTTATAGTGTAATCATTTTTTTTCTTTTATCATCTATAGCGTAATGATAAGTAGTTTCTCTTATTAAAGACATGTGCAATGTTCGAATCATGGTTTCGCAACAGAGGTAGTGCAATCACTAGCCCACTTACTCTTCTCAGTGTGATCATTCTTTAAAACCGTGAAAACATGAAAATTTATCAAATATTATGGATGGTAAAAGATAGCAAAAGAACGTTTCCAAAATGTGAAAAAAATACATACCATTTAAGCTCATAATTACTAAAGGTAAACTACTCTTACAATATGACTCACATATGATCAATTTTTTGTAAGCCATTTTCCTTATAATCCCGGTGGGCACAGCTTATGATACGAACTTTGAGGCCAAACACAACTAAATCTGTGAATTTACACAATAATGAATAAGTTCAAAATGAGAAAAAATTGCCAAAAATAAAATTCCAAGTTCAAAATGAAAAAAGTTGTAATATGCTGTTCTTTTTTTTTTCCCGAGGTCTAAAACCAAATCGTGTTATCCTGGCCGATTAAACCTTTCTTTTAATCTCGAGGCCTGTTAATCTCATTATAAAGCTCTAACCTAAAACCTAAGATCATTTTCTCCTCCTTTCTTTTTCCTAGCTATGGACACAGAGCCAGCGATTGAACATATAGATTTTTGAACCCAAAAGAAATGGAGATAAGAGAGAAAAGAAGAAAGGAGATAAAGTCTGTGCAGTCATTCCATAAGACAGATCAATATGTTGTGGGAGAATGAAGGAACGACCGAGAAAATCGGCAAATTTCGATCTGTTTTTTGTAAAGAAGGTAATTGACTCCTTTATCGGCATTCTCCAGTTTACATATCATGTTTTCGTGCAATATTCTAAAAGTTATTAACATTTTATTGAGGACTATGCAATCAGATCACGAATCCAACCAGTCGGAGTGTGAAGGGCGATTTTGAGATCAGATGGTATTTGATCGGCGTGAAACCGGAGCCTACAACTAGAGGACATACATGGCTACAGTATGACTGTTCGGATTGAAGAGTTAACAATTAGTTTTGGATTTATAGCCTTGTTTCCGAGCGTCTAGAATCTGCCAGCTTTCCAGAATTAGGATGTTAATTTTTGTAATTCGTTTTTGATTGAGTTATTAGATGTTTCCGAGCTGATTTTCCGTGGGATTAATGCAGAGACTCATATAAATATATTCGTAAGGGAAAACCAATTTTGGGTTCAAATGAGTGGAGAAATGAGTCTCGGGCTTTGATGCAGCAAAGCTATCTGTGTCAAAAAGAAGCTGAGGAGCTCCGAGTTCAAGGTTCTTGAGAGCTGCAGATGGCCGAGACGTTCCCGAGAACGTTCTTTTCCTCGGTAAGTGAAATTACAATTTTTGTCCCTAGTCCCGGGTTTCTCGTTTGAAAAATTTCTAGATATGGCAGGTTTCCATTTTTGAAAATTTTCTGTTTTAGTAAAGTTTCCTTCTTGGGAAAGTTTCCCTTTTTGGAAACTTTTTCTTTCCGGACATGTTTTCCTTTTTAGAAAGTTTATATTTATGGCATGTTTTTATAAATGGAAAGTTTCCATTTTTGGTAGGTTCTAGTCTAAAGACTAATTCTGGTTCTTATTCCAGGTTCTTTTTCCAGAAGGAAGATCAACATGGGATAAGAAGGACGATGGAGGGTTGACGTGGGTAAAAGCCTAGGAGGACAATTACCAGTCAGTCGGTCTGGAGGCATGTCTATAATGTGGCTAGTGTGAGGAGGTTCTCGGCTTTTGTTGATCTCGTTGTTCGTGTAATTTTGTTAGTCTAGAGTTAAACCGACTAGTGTTGTGCTATAAGTCTTAGCATGAATATGTACTATGTATTATGTAACGTTATGACATAAGATCTTATACACCTAAGTGCGGTGTTTGTTTGGTCGCTAAGTCGAGTCTAGGATAAAACCTAAAACTGTGAGAAGGTAGGTCCTATAAATGAAAAGACTAGAGTTAAACCGATATTGCTTGAGAATTAAGCAAGAGTGGCATAGACTTAGATTAATATGGTGATATGTTCTGTGAGTTGGATGGTCACCTATCCAATTTACGGGTGTAATGCACCCCGCACAGAGTTAGGACCCGAGACGAGTGGAATGGTTAAGTGCCCGTATAACACCCTCGATCAATATTAGGTTAAAGCCAACTAATCTGCCGTGCAACAATCAAACAAGAACATGCACGACAAACTAATTAACCCTAATCAGACTTCCCTACCAAAGATGCTACAACTATGCACTCATACATCCAACATGAGGTTCTTAGAACGCATCCAAGACCCTTAGGTCAAACATCCAAGAGCATGTATCCTAATTAGCCCAAGTCAAGGCCTTACAACCTGAGCTTGAACCCATTAGTTGGTTCGTCCCGTACTAGGACTAGTATCATATGGAACCAAAGAATTTCATAAACAATTTTATACTTTATTATACTTAATTACATATGTTGCCAAAGCTTTATTTAGATCCGCACGGAAGCTTAAAACATTGATACATAATAGAGTCGTACGCTATTTGCAAAGAGGTACATAAACTACACCAGCACCTAACGTTCCTTTCATCCATACAAGTATCTCCCTAATGGTTACCTGCAAAACAAAGAGTCTAATGAGAACCTAATTTGCTCAGTGACTCGAGTTCCCTAGAGAATAAACATTTACCCCCAATATGCATCAGTCATTCAATCCAGCAATAAGCAATTAATAATGCATGCAAGCGGTAAATAAACATTCAAACAATCGGCGCCTCTGAACTTCTAAACTTCCAACTTCCAACTTCCAAGTATCCACCCTTCCCGGGTGTGAGATCTTCAAGATCGGCGAGGTTTGCCCCTTGCCACTAGTGGTTCCCCTTCGTGATTACCAACCTCAAACCGAAGACACAAAGTTTTAACAGTCCAACAATTAAATAATCACTCCTACACCGTCGTATAGCACACGTCTGGGTGACCATCCCGGCAAGCGCCCAATGTCTGACCAAAGAACAAGTCTCTTTCAGATCACCTGAAAGAGGAAAATAGTGACTATCACGATATTTTACCTGAATGCCGGAACCTCACAGATAGCTTTGGAATGAGAGTTCGTGGACCTTTGGGTCACCTACCCGGTGAACCCGTCCATAGTGACCTACCCGCTGAACCATTTCCTTTCCTCACAAATTCATGAACGAGCGAACCTGTTACGATACCTGCACATAAATGTTATACCTGCATAAACATGTTATACCTTCAGAGCCAGAGTCCGAATGATATAACTCAATCATACAATCAACAAATATATGTTAGACCCCCCGAACCGTGGCTCGAACGATATAACCAAATATCTCTCACAACAACATGCATCACACAATAGTCATGCCATCAATAATCATGCATCACACAATCACATAATCAAAAATATCTCACAAGCATCGTCTTTAACCACTTACTTATGTCTTTCCATTTACTTATTTCATTTTAATGATTCTACGGTTCAACATGCAACACACAATACCCTCGTTTTACAGGCGATTTTCGCACCTAACTATCCATCCTATAATCGAGACTCACCTGGACATTTGGATTGGTAGTTTGGTCCTAGCATACTCCTATCTCACGGTTGGCTCGACTTGGAACCTTTAACGAAATATCATTTATGACTCGAGCTCTGGAGGTCTTCGTTAGGTTTTAGGATGAAAATCTAAGCTTAAGGAGCTTAAGGAGGTGGTGGCTAAGCACAAGATGGCACAGAGGAAACCAAGATTCTTCCAAGTCGCGACACATGGCGACGACTCACCTGAAGCAGCTGCATTGCCACAAGCAGCTGCACAACTACTTCCAGATGTGCCATAACTGAAAATGCATCAGTCCGTTCCGAACGTTGCGGGTTTGGATCCGAGCATCCCACGTGCGTTTCTGAACAACCGAAAAATAATATTCTCCGACCAACTTAATTTCCTCCGACCATTTTGGTTCTAATTTATTTATAAGGTCATTCTTACCCTAAAACTTAGAATAAATTTCCCGAGAATTCTAGAATGAATTAAGCCGAACCGCGAGCGTTTCCAACCCACTAAATTTTATGAAGATTCTATCTAGAAAAAATTTCCCGACCACGTGAAATCCCGAGCAGCTTAATCATCGAGCAGCTTGGTTGGTTAAGTAGGCAAGCATCTTGGCCAGCATCTTTCTGAGTCATCGAGGTGCTTCCAAACAATGCAACTGATCCGATCGCCGTTTTTTGGTCCATATGTGCTGAAACTTATTTTGAATGCACTAAAACTGATTATGAACATGCTGAACTTGGCCATCTTCCCTTTGGCCATCCTTTGGTTTTGTTCATGCCCTGATCTTTATTCGGGGTTATTACAGCCCCTGCCAAAATGTCAGGACGGGGTGCGATAGGCATACCTTGGTGATGTTGCACTAGAGGGAAGTCCTTGGTTATTTGCAAGATGTTGTTGTATCCAACCGTAGGGAGTTCAACCGGACAAGGGGATGTCAGGGGGTGGACCGGTCCTTAGCGGGTGTTTGAATTTTGGGGATTGACCAAACTTCGACATTTAGCCGACCTAAGGCACGTCGATAAGGCCGTATTCGGCAACAAGGACCGACCTGATGCACCGTGCGGGAAAGGAGTGACCTACACGTTGTTTCGTGCTCAGGCAGGTCCATGTGTTAGGGCGTGGGTTGAAACGCCATGTTGCATGCTTAATTGGGGGTACGAGATAAGAAAATAAAATGTTTTGAGAAAGGATTTATTAAAATGGTGTCTTAGTAGGTTAGGACGCGTTTTCTAAATGTTTTCAACATGATAGTTTGATTGACTGACAAAATAGGTGCGTTCTTTGGGGTTTAGGTTTAGGTTTTGACTTTTGGGGTTAAGCGCGTAGCAAGTGAGGCGGAGTCGGGTTCATCCTCACTGAGTAGCTTGTTTAAAAAGTCACTCATTTCTCTCTTTTTCCCTCTTTTTCATGTTGTTGTTTTGTGTAGGTTAGCGGTTAGAAGTGACGGTTAACAGACGAGTTGGTGAATTTCAAAAGGTTTTGGCGATACCAATTGCACAACCTGATTCCCTAGGGATAGGGATGTTACACAAACACGAAAAAACCATAAATTCAGATATTTGGACGAACAAAACTTAAAAGAACGTTAGAAAGATATAATATATTCTTTTTTACATTTTAAAACATATAAGATGTGGTTGATATAATATATTCTTTTTAATATTTTAACAATTTAGTTGTTTATAACAATTTTTGTTTTAAGTGGGCATCAATAATTTATTTTGTTTTAGGCATCAGTTCGTATTGGACCGGCCCTGGGTATATACATGAGCGTAAAAGTGAGGGAAAGAGAGGTGTTAGTGGGAGGGAAGAGAAAATAAATTCTAGCGTTAAGGTTATACCACTTGCATTATGTAGACGCAATTTTTCCTCTTATTTTTTTCTTTCTCTCTCATAGTTTTAGGTGAAATGAGCAGAAATGAATAGTTACTTTTTTTTAATCTGATTGGTAAAAACTTAAAGGAATCGTGCCAAGTCTAGTCGTCTACGGTTGACTAGACCACGTCCTCTTGATCATCTTCTCCTTCGAATCTTGGTTCGATTGTCTCTTGTTTCGGCTCGATTGGAGTTTCCGTTAAAGTTTCGCGATAATAATCGTAGAGACTTGTTCTTCTCATAAAAACTTCGTACCGATCGTATAAAACGATAACGGTTAACTCGAACACCAATACTATCTAAACTATACGATTGATATTATCATTTCGCAAAACCGTCACTGCGTAAACGTACGAAAAACGATTTCTCCGAAAGAAATCGTAAAAGTGACTTCGTCGCAAAACGGCCCAGGAAGGACTAGAACGCGATAAAAGTCAACTTACGATTTCTAACGAGAATGAGCCCAACTACGTCAATGATTTATCCGAGTTCCGCGAAAGATAAATGGAAAACGCGATAAAGTTAAAGCTTGAAGATAGATATGGAAAAATCGTGAATATAAGGAATATTCTCGAAAAAGGAATATTTCCGCAGAAGGATATGCTCAAATCTAGGGCGGAAAAGGAAACGATATCAACTTACGAAGGCATATAAAAGAGGGGCTAAGGAGAAGAACAAAGGGAGAGACAAAAAATCTTCTTTACAATTCATAGTTAGAACAATTAGGTTTATTTTCGTTTTTGTTAGCGAGCTGCGTCTCAATTAGGTTTACAAGTCTTACGCTGTTAGAACTAGGATACTCGACGACAGCTCTCGCGGCCACGACTTATCACCTGTTGTAACGCTCAACGCAGATTCCGAATAAGATCTCTATTGCTCTACTTTGATTTTCGATTCTCTTTACTTTTGATTTCGTCGTCTGTTATTTCGTACTTTGATCTATCGTTGTTTGGTTTAGCAGAAATTCGGGATCTCAAAGAAATTTAGGGTTTTCTGGCTTTCCTTCGATTACGAAAATCGACATTGCGAATTTAGGTTCCACAAGCATAGGGCCCAACAAGGCAACACTATCATCCTCATTTTCTTCTGTCTCCGCTTATGTTACCTAAAGTAACCTGAAGGATCTCAGCCTATGAACGAAAGATAGTAATCAGAATTTATGAAGATGAATTAAGGTCTGGAAAACTAAAGAGAATTAGAAAGATACTTTAGAGAGGGAAACTTAGAGAGAGGTTTTTTATGAAAATATGAGATGATTTTACAATGGGGGTACATACATATTTATAGGAGAAGATAAGTGCTTGCTGACCTAAGCGCTTACCTCAGGCTAGCGATTACATCATCGCTTATATCATGCTTACATAGTATTATAGCGATTACATCATCGCTTATATCGTTATTTATGTTACATTATTACTTGCACACTTATTATACATAATTAAACATGACATTGCTAATGACTTACTTAATGATTCATTTTGAATTGAATGATGTGTTTATCACAACAGCCATAAAGATCATCTGAGCATTCGTATTCCGTTTCTGGTTCTTCAAAAGACTTCTGCGAATCTTCGTTGGTTTCGATGTCGAACAGTTTACCGACTTCATCAATATTCATGGAGTCATCGAGCAGTTGTGAGTCTTGGAAGTATTCTGGCGGGAGATCTTGTGACCCTGATTCATGCTTCAATATCTTTGGGACCTATAAGACGGCTGGTGGAGTTGCTTGTTTGTCCATGAAAAATTGAAGATCTTC
>OVAN01002829.1:0-31590 GCA_900406275.1 Anastatica hierochuntica
CAAGCCCAATAGGCTAATGGTTATGTCAGCCATCAAATGGTTCATAACAACTTCTGAATTCATATGTAAATTTTTAAATTGGCATCATAGCCAGCAACAACTTCATAATTATACTTAGAGCATAATTAGTGGAAGATCTTAATAAGAGATTCTTAAAAAAAAATATAGTATTTTAATTTTGGGGTTCTTAAATTCTTAAGAACCTTTCACAAGGGTTCTTAGAGCATGTGCAATGCTAAGACCATCCGCATCAGTGAAACTGGTGGGGTTCGATTCCCCAGTATTATTTCTTTTTTCTTTTTTTCGGTTAAATTTTTTTTAATTAATAAAGTAACCAATCGTGGGCCGCCACGTGGCGTGGGGCACGCGCTACAGTTGACGACCCCGGTCCTTCGCAGAGAGACTGGGAGAGACGAGTTCACAAAATCTTAATATTATAATACTTTTTTTTTTGGAGTTTGTGTGAACTTGGGTAGTGAATCCTTAATGCACATGCCCTAAGAACCCCTTTGGGGTTCTTGGGTTCTTAGCCATTTTTTTATTAATTTTCTTAGAATAAGAACTCTTTTGGGGTTCTTAGCAATTTTGGTCTATTATTGCAAAAACTGCAAATGGGGTTCTTAAATAAAATTTTTTTCTTTTTACTTAAACAAAACTCGAAATATTTTCGAGTATTGTTAGGTATATTTTGGATATTTTAGAGTCTTTTTAGGTATACTTTTGGGTATTTTGGGTTCGGATCGGGATATTTTAAACAGATACGAAACGGATCCAAAACTCCAAAAATCGTAAACAGATCCGTATCATATCCAAAAACTGAAAACAAAAAAAACGGATCTGAAGCGGAGCCGAAACGAAACCGAAACGGATATTTTCGGGTATTTTTGGTTCGGATCGGGATATTTTAAACAGATTCGAAATGGATCTGAAACTCCAAAAATCGTAAACAGATCCGTATCATATCCAAAAATTGAAAAACAAAAAAAAAGATCTGAAACGGAGCCGAAACAGAACCGAAACGGATATTTTCGGGTATTTTGGGTTCTGATCAGGATATTTTAAACAGATCTGAAACGGATCCGAAACTCCAAAAATCATAAATGAATATGTAACGGATCCAAATACCGGAAAACAAAAAAAAATCGAAAAACGGATCCGAAACCGATCCGAAAATAAAGTTGTTCTGACCCAAATAAAAAAGTAAGAGGCGCGGTTAACCGCATCTTACGCAAGGATTTTTAGAGCCGGTTCTTGTAATTTTTTTTCTTTTTTTTTAATTGAAAAATCGTAAGAAACGCGGGTAAGTGTAAAAGAAAGAGCTTAGCTCAAAGAGAGGATAAGGATGATGATTATTTTCTTTTCATTTCATTCACCATAAGATTGTAACTTTTACACCATTGTTCATTTATACAAAGGCAAGCTTGTAATCTAAGGACAAGTGGCATGATCTTGTTGTGTCTCGTGCTCCAAGAGAGAATCAAATCGGTTACTCATCGGGATTGCAAAGATCTCATTTGTTTCATCCTTTACATGCTTTTTGCTCTCTGATTTTGTTCTGTTTTTGGCATTATTTGAAAGAGAAAGCCGTTGTGAAACGACGTCGTGTTGGTGCGAAACGTTGCTGGGTTTGTTCGCATCATTGTTGGGCTTGTCTCCGCATATGGGCCTTGTTGTTGTGACGTCGCCGTTTTGATGCTGCTTGAGAACAGAACTCTCTGTTCGTGATCCTTGCTTCTCACGCAAGGTTTTGTGTTGAAGATCATGAGTAGCCGTCATGTTATTAGTAAGAACCCGCATTGTTTATGGTCTTAAGAGTTACCCCAAAAATTAAAATACTAAATTTTTTTAAGAACCTTTCATAAGATCTTCCATTGATCATGGTCTTACAACCTTATAATAGTGATGAAAATCTTCAGATTTCTAAAGTCTTGTCCTATTGTTACCATTTGCTTCAGTTTCTTAGTTACTTTTAGTTAACTCCCAAGTGGTCTTCGTAGTATTTTCGTGTGTCTCTCAGTTGAGAAATTACCGTTACCACGAGGCAAGAGGGCAACTTGATGGCGATGCGATTAATATGATAAATAATATTTACGTAAGAGATGACTCTTTGTTATGCTGAAAAAAATGAGCGATCTGTAGTTGAAGATTAAAAAATAGGTTTCATGGACCAATCTATAACACAAGATGGGTGGTGGATTTGGTCTTGTCTCTTTGTATCAAGAGACTACTTGTGTAAGATTGGTTCGTTATATATTTAAGCAGGAAAGGGCGAAAAAAACAATATATATATATATATATATATTTAAGCAGGAAAAAAGGCGCCAAATCTATAGGAAAGCCCCCTATGATATGGGGCTTACGAGTTAAGACCACTCGTTGATGCAAATTGTTGGATTTGGACTTCGAAAATTTTGGACTTGGCATATCATTTTCTTGACCCAAAACTTTAGGATACATTTGAAGACAAAATTGTAGTCCAATATTTTGTCTTTCTTTTGATCTGTCTCTTTACCTTGAGAGTTCGTTCATTTGACCAATCTTTTATAAAAATCCGACACTTTTATATATTTATGCATTAGAATGTCTTTTCTTTTAGCTTTTGTTATCATCTAACTCAGAACTTTGCGGTTATCTTGATTAGACCATCTCCAATGGTTAATACTCACTTAGTATGTAAAACAATTTTTTAACTAAAAATTAATTCGCGGGTTCCACCGAGTATCGAAAATTACACACAACTCTTTTAGATACGGTTCCAAAAGTCTCTAAAATTAGATACAGTTTCTAACTTTTTGGCTATTTCTGATTTTAATAATAGGATGGATACTCACTTAGAAACTCCAATGGATACCCATTGGAGGTGCTCTTAGTTTAGTTCCTAACCTATGTTTTTCTTCTCCAAAAACCTTGGCAAAACCAGTAAATTCATTTCTTCAATTTTGATATCTATGTTATCGATTACCATACATGATTACTTGGTATATGATCTAAAGATTTCTTCGGTAACATATTATGGAAGACACGAGTTGTTTCACCTATTTGATTGTTTCTACATATGAAAGTTCCTATCGAAAATATGAATTAAAAGCGGAGTTTGTTATGTGTGTTCGATTATACCCGGCCGTTACCTTATGTCCGACTACTTTTGTTATGAATATCATTACATCAATCATATTACATATTAGCGTTGAGTTCTCGAAGTTTATGAAAACTACATCATGCATACGTGGTACAACCAATTACCTAGGTAGCACAGAGTTCTCGGAATTTTTAGAAAGTTTGATTTCCTGACATTTTCGGAAAAAATTGCTTTGGAGATTCGTTGGAATCATGCGTTTTCGTTTTCGAAACTTGTGATTCCGTTTTAAAATCGTACTATTATAAATTATAAAAAAAATTTCTAATATTTTAATTTTTAAAATTCACAAACTAATTTAGTAACTTAATATTTATACGTAATTTATTTTTTCATTTGTAAAAGCTATATGATATGCTTCTAATCTATAGAACTAGTGCTTCCAAAGATGATATGCATTAGTCTTAAAACTTTACGTTTGATGATTTTATTTTAATGATACAAAAGTTAAAACGGTTTATTATGAGAATAAAGCACACACAAAAAAGTGAAATAAAGTTTAACATTAAACTCAAAAGTTAAAACAATTATGTGTACGCGTTTTCCAATATGTACCGTTTTTCAATTTTGTTAAAAAAATTCGCTCCCAAAGGACAGGAAAAAATCACTTTACCTTTTCTCTCTCCTAGGGCGACCACTAAGGCGACGGTGTCAACTTTCGATTGACTCCTCCGGCGGCTTTCCGGGCGGCGGAGCCGGCGCTCTCTTCAAGGCCCTCGTCACCTTATGGCGAAGAAAAAACCCAAAAATCGATCTTCACCTAAGTCTTCCTCTTCTTCTTCACCACCCCACAAAGTTTATGGATCTAAGTCGACATCTGAAATTACGGTGGTTCCAAACCAGAATCAAACCGCAGATGACGTGTCGGCCAGCTCCTCCACATCTCCTGGTGCCCAAATTGAGGTTGTAAAGACATCTTTGGCCATCGTTACTCCTCCAGCTATGGATTCTCCGAAGGGTTCTTCGTTGATGCAAAATCCGATTAACTCTGACTGTGTTTCTCCTACGGGGAAGGCGACTCCAGTGGCTTCTTCAGTCGCAAAAAAGGTAGCAGAATCGCCGGTGGTAGATACTTGGTGCGACCTTTTTAAAGGGTCACATAGGATGCTGCAAAAGAAAGGAACAACCTTTACCCTTCCTTCTGGTGAGACCTGTGTAAAGATTCCCAATTCGGTGATCGAGAAGAACCGTAATTCTTGGGACCAGTTCGTCTTGGGCCAATTCTATTTCGATCCCCCTTCACAGGGTGTTGTTCATTCTATCGTGAATGGGATATGGAGCCGACAAAACCGGGACATCTCTGTATCGAGAATGGAAGGTTTCGCCTTCTTGTTCAAGATACCAAATGTAGGAACCAGAGCAAGAGTTATAAATCAAAGGCTCTGGCAGATTGAAGGCCAAAAAATGTTTGTAGCCAAATGGGAACCAGGAGTAATTCCTGAAAAGCCTCGACTCACATCCGCACCGATCTGGTTGGAGCTGCGCGGAGTACCTTTGCAATTCTTCAATGATGATGCCCTTGCGGATATAGCAGGTCTAGTTGGTGACCCGAAGTTTCTTCATCCAGCCATCGCCAACAAGACAAACTTGGAGGTTGCAAAGGTATTCATGATAATCGACCCCCGAAAACCACTTCCTGAAGCTGTAAATGCTCAATTCGAATCAGGTGAAATCAGACGGATCCAAGTGTCTAGTCCATGGATGCCTGCGGTGTGCTCCCACTGTAAGGAAGTGGGTCATAGTCTCAGGCGATGCAGGAAAGCCCCTGTGACTTGCTCTGGTTGTCACTCCACAACCCACAACACTACAACTTGCCCTCAAAATAAGACGAAGGAGAAAAGAAAAAGGCAGCGTAGAAGACGATCTGCATCACCTCAGAAGGGTTTGGTCCAACCAACAGAGTCGAAAAACAATATCTCTGAAACTTCGGCTACTGTTAGACTCACAATAGAAAAGGGTGATGGGGAAAATATAAACACACCTCCTCCGTTAGTCTCAGCAGGTAATTCTGAAAAAGCTATTGAGGAAAATAATGGAAGATTGTGTATTGATTTGGGTCTGGATGCTGGCCATGGAAATTTTAAGTTCTCAGATAGAGAAGTACTCTCTTCTCCCAGTTCACTGCAAGAGAAGTCAGGGTCAGCTGATGACACAGAGTTCATTACGGTTCTCTCTAGAAGGAACAGAAAGAAATCCCAGGGCAAGCGCCCTGCACACTAACAACCTCTTATTCCATGTATATAGACTTTTTTGGATGGAATGTAAGAGGATTTAATTTATCTACGCATCGAACGGGTTTTTTGAAGTGGTTCAAGAAGCACAAACCGATTTTTGGGAGTCTCATGGAGACGCACGTGAAACGGCCAAACCAGAAGAGGATTATTACCTCTCTTCTTCTAGGATGGCTTTGGGAGGATAACTATGATTACTCGGATAACGGGAAGATATGGATTTTGTGGCATCCGACCGTTTCGGTTTCTATTATATCTAAGTCTCTCCAAATGATAACTTGTGAGCTGAAGCTTCCTGATTGGCAGGCACCTTTTGTGGTCTCCTTTGTCTATGCCTCCACTGATGATTCTTTGAGAAAGAGGCTATGGGAGAGCTGGTCATTATGGCTTCTCATCAGAATGTTTCCGGTAAGCCTTGGGTGGTTTTAGGGGACTTCAATCAGACTCTACATCCTGCTGAGCACTCCACTCTTACCTCCCAGAATGTAGACAGGCCGACAAGACAGTTTAGAGACTGCCTATTAGAGACCTCTTTGACAGACCTCACATTCAGAGGTAGTAGCTACACGTGGTGGAACAAAACAAAATCAGATCTAATTGCGAAGAAGCTCGACAGGATACTCATCAATGAGGAATGGTCTGCGCTCTTCCCTGAATTGTTTGGTTTCTTCGGGGAGCCAGACTTTTCTGATCACGCATCGATGAGTGTTAAATTACAGCCAACTTCTGATCACAGAAAGCAACCTTTTGAATTATAATTTGCTTCTGAAGAACCCGGAATTCTTGTTGTTGGTAACGGAAAAATGGTTCTCCTCTCAGTGTGTGGGTTCTGCGATGTATAGAGTATCTACAAAACTAAGGGAGCTAAAAATCCATATCCGTAGCTTTAGTAGAGAAAACTACTCTGGTATCGAAAAAAGAGTTACGGAAGCTCATGATTTTCTCCTCCAGGTTCAACGAGATTTGTTTAATTCCCCATCCCCCATGTTGGCAGAATGAGAAGCAAAAGCTTTAGACAAATGGCAAACTCTGGCGATTGCTGAAGAGTCTTTTTTCAGAAAAAGATCCAGGGTTACATGGTTGAGTGAAGGGGATGCAAACTCAACGTACTTCCACAAGATTATGTCAGCAAGAAATTCTGCAAACCGGGTCCACTTTCTCCTTGACGATGATGGAGTTAGAGTGGATACACAACCAGAATTGCTCAAACTTTGCTCAAATTATTATGAAAGGCTTTTTGGTGAAGCCACTCAAGAGCTTATCTCACCCCCTCCTGACCTGAGCTCGATCCTTGGTTTTTCGTGTTCGGCAGATCAACAACATTTTCTGAAATCAGATTTCACAACATAAGAGATAAAAGCAGTTTTCTTCAACTTGCCAAGGAACAAGACTTGTGGACCAGATGGGTATTCGGCAGAGTTTTTTGTTAGCTGCTAGGAAGTAGTGGGGCCTGAAGTTTGCGATGCCATAAAAGAATTTTTTGCCTCTGGAAAACTGTTGAAGCAATGGAATGTGACAACCCTTGTGCTTATCCCGAAGGTATCAAATGCGGTCATCCCAGTGGATTTCAGACTTATTGCTTGTCTAAATACTCTGTACAAGGTTATAGCAAAGCTGTTGGCTGGTCGTTTGAAAAAGCTTTTACCAGAGATAATCTCTCATTCGCAGACAGCGTTCTTACCAGGCAGACTGCTGGCCGAAAATGTTCTGCTTGCTACAGAATTGATTCATGGCTACAATAAGAAGTCTATTTCTCCTCGTGGTATGTTGAATGTGGACCTAAGGAAAGCTTTTGATTCGGTAGAATGGGAGTTTGTCATTCTTTGTCTTAAATCCATTGGTGCGCCAGAGAAATTTGTAAATTGGATCTGCTAGTGTATATCATCTCCCACGTTCTGTGTCTGTGTAAATGGACAACTAGGTGGTCAGTTCGAAAGTGCAAAAGGTCTCCGCCAAGGGGATCCGATGTCTCCTTACCTATTCTTATTGGTTATGGAGGTCTTCTCTCGACGCTTAAAGCAAAGATATGCTTCTGGACTCATCGGTTTTCACCCAACCACAGCTGAGATTCAAGCTTCTCATCTTATGTTTGCAGACGACGTTATGATATTTTTTTATGGGAAAAGCTCTTCTCTTCAGGGAATAGTCTCGGTGCTGGAAGAATTGGCAACATGGTCTGGTCTTAAGCTAAATGCAAACAAAACGCATCTCTTCCTAGCGGGTATGAACCAAGCTGAATCCACTAGCTTGGCAAACTGTGGATTCACCTCTGGTTCACTTCCGATCAGGTACCTCGGGTTACCTTTGATGCATAGGAAACTAAAGACCTCTGAGTATTCTTCGCTCATAGACAAGGTGGCTGGAAAATTTAAGATTTGGGCAGTTAAATCTCTTTCCTTTGCCGGGAGATTACAACTGATAAACTCGGTAATTATGGGAATCTTGAACTTTTGGTTCTCCGCCTTTATTCTTCCAGCAGGGTGCATTAAGAAGCTAGAATCGTTGTGTTCTCGTTTCCTCTGGTCGGGTGACATAGTAAATTCTCACAAAGCCAAAGTATCTTGGTCCACAATATGTCTGCCTAAAAGTGAAGGGGGCTTGGGGGTCAGAGATTTTCACTTGTGGAACATCACACTTTGCCTCAGACTTTGTTGGCTACTTTTCTCTAAGAGTGGCTCCTTATGGGTGGCGTGGCACAAACTCAACCATTTAAATCTTGTTGGTTTCTGGGAAACAAAGGAGACTCAATCACAATCATGGAACTGGAAATCTCTTTTACACCTGAGACCGTTGGCTGGGAATTTTATTCACTGTTCACTAGGCAAAGGGAACAAGGCAAGCTTCTGGTTCGATTCATGGACACCTTTTGGTCAACTAATCAAGCTACTCGGGGATAGGGGACCTAGAGACCTGAGAATTCCGCTGTCGGCCAGAGTTTGTGATGCTTGTAACGACTCGGGTTGGAAACTAGCACCACCTAGAACTGAGGCAGCTTTGCAAATTCAGGTTCATCTTACTACTCTGCCACTCCCTTCTTTATCTGAGAATGAAGATGAATTCTATTGGGTAGTAAATGATATTAAGCTACCAAAATTCTCGGCATCCAAGACTTGGAATATCCTTCGTCCACGATGCGCTGTCAAGTTATGGTCAACTTCTGTCTGGTTTAATGGCGCCATTCCAAGGAACGCTTTCAACATGTGGGTGGCACAACAAGATAGACTTCCTACAAGAGCTAGGCTCATCTCATGGGGCCTAAATATTGAACCAAACTGTTGTCTATGCTCAACTTACAATGAAACTCGAGATCATCTTCTCTTAAGATGTGAATTTAGCGAAACCATTTGGAATGCAATCCAACAACGGCTTCATCTACGACCGGCCTTGTTCCTCACGTGGCATGCCCTTCTCGGATGGATGTCATGTTCCACACCAACAGCACCTACTCTGCTCCGTAAAATAGCGGTACAGACAGGAATCTATTACATTTGGAGACAGAGGAACCAAAGGTTGCATAATCAGGAAGCTTCACCTCCAATGCTTGTCTTCAAGCTCATTGACCAAGAGGTCAAAAACACCATCACAGCAAGGAGACATCGGCGAAGATACGAGTCTCTAATGGCTCATTGGCTCTACTAAATCCTCCCAAGCGTGCAGGAAATTGTGCTTCTATCTATTGTGTTCTTGTTTTTTTACTTTTTTTTTTGGGCAAGATCACAAATTGTATAGGTTAACCGTTGTAAACCTCCACTTCATTTTTATATGATATTTACCATTATCAAAAAAGAAAAATTTCGCTCCCGCCATTTCACAGTTCCAAACGGTTTGCCAACGCCTGCGTGGTTGTGATTCCAGTCACCATACCCAATAAGTCTTACCATTGTAGCAATTAAACGCATGTCATGGTTTATATAGTTTCACATCTCCATTTTATCAAAACGTCACTAATATTAGAATATTCTATAGAAAAACAAACAAATCCATGTATATTCATGGATATAATTTTTAACTTTTTATCCAAAAAACTATATAACTTATATCGGATATATAGAGAAAAATGCCAAAAAGATCCTTAACTTTCAAATTTTGGTCAAAAAATCTCTAACTTTCACTTATGCCATTTTAATCCTCAACTTTTAAAATTTGGTCATTTAAAATCCTAACTTTCGTTGACAAAACTAAAAAGAGCTCAACGAAAGTCAACTGTTAAGTCAGATTTAATTTTCGTTAAATATGAAACGATGTCGTTTTGTGGTAAATCGAAAATAAAAAAGTAACTTAACCAAGACTTAAACCTCCTACCTCACATATATATAACACAATCATACATTACCAACTTGGCTAATTAATTTTCTTAAATATTTTAAATAGAATATATATCCCTACATCTTATTGATAAATAAATTTATTTAATAATTAAATAAAAATTAGTTTGAAATTCACTAATTTTAATTAGTTTAATAATTTAATTAATAAATTAATTATGAAAGTTTAATTATTAAATTAATTTAAATTACTGAATTTCAAAAATAATTTATTTATTTATTTATTAAATTAATTTAAAATTTAATTTGTAGATTTGCGACACTAACTATATATATTGATGTGTGATAAAACAATGTTTGTAAAGGTTAATTAGCCAAGTTGGTATAGAGGTAGGAGGTTCGAGTCTTGGTTAACTAACGTTTTTTATTTTCGATTTACCGTAAAATAATTTAACAGTTGACTTTCATTGAGCTTTTTTTTGCTTGATCAACAAAAGTTTGGGATTTAAATGACCAAATTTTAAAAATTGAGGATTAAAATGGTTCAAGTGAAAGTTAGAGATTTGTTTGGCCACAATTTGAAAGTTAGAAAATTTTTGACATTTTTCCTTAAAAATATATAATATAAAGTGTATATATAGAGAGAGAGATCGATGTTCTTAGATATAGTTGAAATTGCATTTTAGGAGGGGTTCACAATCAAAACAATAAACCTGTTCACCTAAACTAGATTACAAAGCTGTACAATAAAGTAAACGCATTATCACCAACTTAAAATATAGAAGAGCAAAAGTAAATAGGAGGGGAGAGATCTATAAAACTTGTTCTATAAATAGAGCTGCATGGGGAAGACATTTTCATCACATCTAAAACCAATATCAACATAAACACACAAAAAAAGCATATACTCTCTACTCTATAGTTTCATATACAATAGTCTAATTAGTTAGCCCTAAAAACATGACAATGCTCAAGAACAAACACATGACCTTCTCATTGATGTTGGTGTGTCTCATGGTGGTGTCTCCAATGGCTAAGGCTCAGCTTGGTCTTGGTGGTCTTCTTGGTGGTGGTGGTGGTGGTGGTGGTGGTGGTAGTGGTGGTCTTCTTGGTGGTCTTGGTGGGCTTGTTGGTGGCCTCCTTAATCTCGCCAGTATCCAAGGGGTTCTCTTTTGCAGTATGAATGGCAACCCCAATACGAATTCTACTCCTGCTTTCGCTGGTAAGTTTTTCTTTTTTAATACTTTCACTTCTAATCATTAATCATTCATGCAATTACCGACCAACCAAAATTTGCATTGATTCTGCATATCAGGGCGGTTTTGTTGTAGATTATATATATGTATTATCTAGTCACAAGTAGTATCATACACAAAGATGCAGGGAACGTTGCTAAAACACATATTTTATACTATAATATAAAAAAGATGTATATTAGAAAAATCTGGTATAACTTATATGTAAAAGCAACAATTATTGGGAAGCAATATAAATTGTAATAGAACTCCATCGATTCCAATAAGTGTTTTGTTGTAAGATTATATATATGTACTGGTTAGTTTACAACTTACAAGTAATATCACACACATGCATGGAACGTTGCTAAAACACAGATTTTGTACTGTCATCTAAAAATGATGTATATTATTGGGAAGCAATTAAAAAGTAGATATAGAACTCCATCAATTCCAATAAGTGTTTATGTTCGAAAATTATAATATCAAATGTAAATTAAGCCCTTATAAAAAAACAAAAAAGTTAAGCTACGATAACGTATCACAAAATAAAATTTATCTAAATGAATGTTTACACTCGCTTAGTAAACATTTGCATATACACAACTTTCGTTTTTCATTACTAATCAAATGTTACTTACAGATGCAAATGTCCAGCTCCAGTGCGGAAGGCAAAACACAGTCGTTTCAAGCACGACAACGAACGCTGCCGGAATATTCTCCCTCCCGACGAGCACGATTCAGATGTTGCTTTCGACACTCGTCAGTGATTGTAAGCTCGTCGTCGTAACTTCTCTCGCCAGCTGCAACGCCACCCTCCCTTCCGTCGGCAACCTCGTCTCCAAGTTAGACATCTTAGGAAGCACCGTCAACGGCCTCCTCACCATCGTCAATCTCGGCCCTTCCGGCTTTAACCTCCTCAACTGATTCTAAAACTACATATATATACTTTAGTATTCGATTATACTGCTAAGTGTTTCCCATCTCTTGTGTTGTTATATGTTTTGTGTCGTGACCAATTACGTTTGCTTGCATATGCATGCATGCATGTTTTAATAAGGTCTATTTATAGGGTTTATGACTTAATCTTCGAAGTATAGCGGCTTGTAATGTCTTTTCCTGCTGGTCTGTCACGTGTAACGCTTTTATATATACGAATGAAACAAAGATATATGACTATATAAGTTTATGGTTTGTCTGTTATTTAACATCGCATGATTTGTAAATGGTTTTGTTTTCTAACAAGCTAAAAGCTTAAAATTGTATCCAAGGATTGAAGGAGATAGTGCAATTATATAGAAGGAGCCAGAAGATCCATATCTAATCAAAGAAAATATTGTAAATATATTCTAAAGATTTATGTATATCACTATAGGATTCTATTAATTCATTCTCTACCTAAAGACATCTACCTTGTACCTATTATTTTATGAGAGTCAATTTATAATGCTTCCAATCCTAAACTCTCATCACTTTCAGCTAGCGGCACAATGATTCATTTAATTTGCAAATTTTTAAAACTTTTAGACTAAGGAGGTGTTATTCAATTATATATTTTAATGGAATTTAAATCTAAACAAAATCCACTGTTATTCAAATGATGATTCTAAAATCTATATTGAAATCTAATGTTATTGGATATGGTAGTTATAATTCATATTTGTTATTCAGCGAATAATTTAAAATCAGTTTTTAAAAATCCAGCGTTATTCAACTTTAAAGGATTTTAAAATTCATTGTATTTTAGCTTGATTTTAAATCATTTGTTGTGGAGTCTCCATAGTAAATTTTTGGAATCAAAATTCAAGTTAAACTGTAGAGATTTTAAACACTGTTAAAATTTTAAAATTTGATGGATCACAAAACAATGATAACTGATTTTAAATCATTGGTTGAATAACACCCTATAAAATTGTCCTCAAATCTAAAAAATAAGAGTTTAGGTTATTTTATAAAACGGAAGTTAGCAACGTTTTTCGTTTTTTTTAACACAACATCTTATATTAATGTTACATACTTACAATAAAGTCTTCATGAAGACATGAGATTAAACCTTGTGGGACAAACGAATGAAACACAAAACAAGCAATATTACTATATGTTTGCTTCACTAAAATATCAGTTGTTTTATTACTTGAACGTCTTACCCAACAGTAGGGCTAGGCACTAATACCCGTTACCCGTCTTCGAACCGCGATCCGTCTCGTACCCGATTCGAAAAAAGGGTACCCGCGGCTTTCGGATCGGGTAAAGGGTATCATATTTCTATTACCCGCGGGTAAGGGTCGGGTATTGGGTATCATTTATTTTTTAACTACCCGTCTTCGTACCCGACCCGTTAATACCCGTTTTTTAATTATTTATATATTATATAATTGTCTACCATAATAATTATGTATAATCATATATATATATATAATATTACTTTAGAAGAAACAATGATATTTATTATATATAAGATTTGAATTATATTTTTAATATATGTAATATTTAAATATAACTTTGTAATTTAGAAAATTTCTACTTTTTTTTTGTTAGGATAATTTTGTACTTGATTGAATATTTAAGAAAAATATGATTATATAAGTATTTAAATGTTAAAATATGAAACAAAATATAATATTTGAATTTTAAAGGGTTTTTCGTTCTTTCGTATACATTTTTTCCGGGTAACAAGTCGGATCGGGTAACAAGTTGGGTATTCATATTTTTAAAGGGTACCCATTTTTCCGGGTACCCGTTTTTTGCAGGTCGGGTAAGGGTACTAAAAATCTATTACCCGTAAGGGTCGGACCGGGTAGCGGGTACACCAAAAATCAAGGGTATCCGACCCGTGCCCACCCCTACCCAACAGTATTCAACTTCTTCAAATCGACTTGCCCATAGTTGAATGCCTCTGACCTAGTTAATGGATTCAAAACAGACTATTTTCCCTAGAAGCATATTGACAACATTTTGGTTATCTCCTTCAAAATAAACTCTCTTGTAATTTTGCCTCTAAAGCTGATTGAGATATTAAAACTGTAATTTTCCCAGCTCCTTTAAAAGTCTCTCTCTCATCCCTTATAATCCATGTCACCTTACCTTGTAGCGTTGAAGATCAGAAACTACCATCGAAATTACATTTGATCCAATTTGAATTTGGCCTTGTCCAAAAATTAACCATGCTCCCTATCATGTTATCGCTTCGGTGATTAAAGAACTCATCATTACTCACACTAATCCATTCCTCTATTTCTGAACTTGCTACTTTTAGCTCTGCCCTACAAGAAAGCCTCTGGTCTCGTAGGATCAATGCATTTCTACGTACTCTTCCAAATCCTCCATAACAAATGGATAGGAATATTCCTTATCAAAGGTGGTAGGCTAAGACTCTTATGATTGTCGATTATTTACTGCGTCCTCTCATCAGTACTCATGTTTGCCAATGATAAGTCCATCGATAATCTTGATTCTCTCCATAACTGTCTCGAGTGTTCACAGTCAAAAAAAATAAATGAGTAGTTGTTTCGATCTTTATTCTGCATCTTTTACATGTAGCATCAGTAGCAATCGTTCTTCTTACTAACTCATCTCCCGTAGGTAAAGCCCGTGATAAAATGCGCCACAAGAAATGCTTAAGCTTTGGTGATATCTTCATCTTCCAGATCTCCTGTTTTGTCATAAGATTTCCATGTGGTGGTGCCACTTCTTCATTCAACTCATTACGATGTGTAGCAGAACGCACTGTGTACTACCCATCTCTCGTGTAATGCCAACCGACTTGATCATTAAAACGCTGAGTTGTAGTTTCAAAGAGATAACAGATTGAGCATCCTCTTGATGTACATATTGATGAATAATATCCTCATTCATTTTGTACCACTAAACTTTAGTAGTTCTGCTACTAATCCGACATTACTTTACTTTGTTTCATTTGGTCTCGGTGATCTTGGTGGATCCAAAGGGAGCCAATTATCTTGACTAACACGTGTACTCTCCCCATTACCAATAACTACACAGACACCTTTCTTCACCAACTCTTGCCTGACCAATATAGACTGCCACCCATAAGACGGTTGCTTCCCTTTCCTTGCTTGTAATATGTTTGATCTAGCAAAATATCTTCCTTTTAGAGTTCGTGCCAACAAACTCCCTGATTCTTTTAAAATTCTCCATACTTGTTTTGCAAGAAGAGCATCATTGAAGTTACCAATATCCTTAAAGCCTAGACCCCCTTTCTTTTTGGTATGCGTAATCTCTTCCATCAAACCAATGCACTGCGGCCTTGTCTTGAATTTTCTGCCACCAAAAGTTTGATAAGACTTGATCAATTTTATCACAAATTATTTGGCACTTTAAAACAGTCCATTGAGTATATCGGCATAACCATCGCTATTGTCTTAATTAGGACTTCTTTACCTCCTTGTGAAAGAAATTTGTGACTCCATCCCTTAAATACGTTCAACTACTTTCTCTGTTATGTATTGAAATAGTTCAACTTTCTTTCGGCCAAAGTGTTCCGGCATTCCAAGGTATTTACTACCACCTCCATCATTAAATATTTGCAATGTCCTTCTAATCATTGTCTCCATATGCCCCGGAACCCGTTTACCAAAGGACAGCGAAGATTTCCTTTTGTTAATTATTTGACCTGAAGCTCATTCATATTGGTATAATACATCTTTAACCGTAGCACATGACTTCATATTTGTCTGGCAAAAGAACAAAGAATCAGTTATCGAAGGACTCATATTACTAATTTTTAAATCTTTGATATCACATTTTGCCTCAGCTTTCTTCAACAAATGGCTTAGAACCTCAGCGCACAATATAAATAAATAAGGCAAAAGTGGGTCACCTTGTCATAATTCCCATTCTGGCCAAATGTTACCTTTCGAGACGCCATTGATATTAACTGAAAACGAGACTATTATAATGCATATCATCACCCATTCTATCCATCTCCTTGTGAAACTCATTTTGTACATTGTTTCTCTTATAAACTCCACTTTAGCCAATCATAAGCCTTTGTGATATCTGTTTTAATTACTAAAAATGAGCTAGAACATCTCTTTCACACCTTCAGGGAATGCATTAATTCATGAGCGCTTAAAACGTAATTCATAATCATTCGTTGCGATATAAAAGTTGTTTGTTCTTTGGAGATTAAACTTGGAAGATGCTTCTTTAATCTTGACACTAGTATCTTCGAGAGAATTTTGTAGCTAACATTGCATAAAGCAATCAGCTGGTACTCTGCCATTGTTGTTGCTGTTGTAGTTTCCGGTATAAGACATATGTTAGTATGATTGAAATACATCATCCATTTCACCATTGTCAAAGAAAGTTCGAACCTCCTCAGTTATGTTATTCTTTATATCAGCCCAAAACGTATGGTAAAACTCACCGTTAAAACCGTTGGGTCCTGGGACCTTGGTGTCTCCAATAGAAAAGATTGCATCTCTAATTTCTTCATCCGTAATCGGCCTAGTAATATCAACATTACTTTCCTTTGAAACTCAGGTAACAAAACCATTAAAGAGATGAAAATGGTTGTTTTGATTACTAAACTCACTTTTGAAAAGATTCGTGAAATACTTTTCGGCCACTTTCTCAATATTTGTATCACCATGCTGGACATTACCTTCTTCATCAGGAATTGAATGTATCTTGTTTCTAGCTCGTTTCATTTTGATTGAAGCAACGTTTTCCGTTAAAATCTTAAAACAATACGCTGTCTTAAAGACTTAAACCAAAAAAAACACCGTTCTGAAGCGCCAAGTCTCGCGACGGTCTACGATTTATGTTGTTGGTGATGGCGGAGGAATGAAATGAAAGATGAGTGAAGACCGGATAATGACGTAAGCTCGGAGAAAATTGACGTGTAGTTCCCAAAGGAGAGGAAGCTAGACGGAGGAGAAAAAGAGAGAGAGCATCATCACAAAAGCCATTTTAGTGCTGCAAATATTCCAGAAAAAAAATTTTCTTGTGGCAATGGATAAAAAGGCAGAGACTTGGTTCGAGCCTGGATTGGACCGTTTATCGTAGGATATGTATACGATTTAGACCAATAGATTTAATCATTAACTTGCAAATCACACATGTACACTCGAAAAATAATATAAAAAGAAGAAGAAAAACAAATAAGAAATTTTTTTAAAAGGACACGCGCTTGACCCTAAAAAGTTGAATAAAATTGTTTTTATATATTAATTTTAATTTTATTTATAAGAATATAGAAGAGGTTAAGACTTAAGAGAGGAGAGGTTGGCTTTCCTCTTCATCTTTGACGTTTGGTTTGGCATTTTTGTAATACGCATAAACAAGGAGTTGTATTGCCCCAAGCAAAAATCCCATTCCGTTTGGCACCTGCACACACACAATATAAATTAGTTTACTTACTATATTAGTACTAAAAAAATATTGTATCATCTTATATATTATTTGAGAAGTGAATTTGGTTTAAATTAAAAATTGATGTAGTTGGTTACAAAGCTATTATTAATAAATTGATTATTAAAATTAACGTTTTTAAAAGAAATTTGAAATAGTTCAAAAAATGAAATACAAATAGTTTAGAAAAAAAAATCATAATTTTAGATAAATGTATAATTGTTAATATTGAATATTTGTTTAGGTTACACATATGTTATATTGAATGAATATCTATTTTAGCGCTTTTACGGACATATAAAAAAGTGTGATGATAGATTTGGAAAAAAATCATATAAAATAGAATGATTTAGGATTAATATTATTAGTATCAAACTGCAAAATATTTCATTCGTATGCAAATATATTAAAATATACTATCCAATTTTAAATTACATATAAGAAAATGTGTTAATTTTAAAAATAATACATCTAAAATTTTGAAGATCAAGATTTATAAAAAATTATATAAATGTTTCTATTTACCATGCATATTAAATTTAGAATAATAAATATCATATTATCACATTATAAAATTTGAATCTGATATATAAAAGATGAAGTGAGCTCTCCATAGAGTGATACGTCATCACATTTTATAAATTATATTTCATTTAAAATAAAACAATAAAATCAATACTATAAAAGTACTTGGAACGTCTCTCCCAGTGTTGACAAATCAGCATTTTTATACTCTAATATAACGCCATCTCATTAAAAAAAGTCAATCACAATAAAGCAATAATTCTCTTTTTCTCCTCTTTTGAATCAATTTTCTCATGAATATTTATTGAGATTGGAAATTAACAAGTAAAGTTTTTAATTTTGAATGCTTTGTTAGGAATAAAATGTTTAATATCCGGTACGTGTTAACCAATGGAGCCATTCCATATACATGTTGTTGTTGCTAATTTTGAGCAAAGAGATCTTTGATGATGATAACATAATGGACATACGTGGCAAGTTTGAAATTCATATCAGTATCCTTTACTAAATAAAGTAACTAAACAAATTTTTTGTATATGTTATTAATATGTGGATTAGTAGTAATTAAATATCAAGCAACCATGTGGTGATGATTTTGTGGGTAAAGATTTAGTTTTTTCTTGGTCGAAGATAAATATCGAATTTTATCATATATGGATCTCCATTTGCTTTTTATTTGCCTCACGGAAAAGATAGAGTCGGAACTATAAATCAAAATGTAAGGATCGACCACAAAATTAATGTTATTTGAATACTCATGTGAGTGTAAAAAAACATTGTGTGGTTGTGCTTCGATATTCATATTGTTCGGATTTTTCAAGTATAAAAATTTATGATCTATTTAAATATTAATGTCAGCTCTTATTTATCTACCTTTTTTTTCTTTCGTTAACGGTACCTATATTTACGGTTAAGTTTTCTGAATCTGGTTATTTTGTTCATCCCTAATATCTTCTATATCATAAATAACATTTTTCAAAACCATAAATTTATGTAAGTAAATTTTAGTTATCTTATTTTATTTAATGGTTATTGAATAATTGATATATGTTTTATCGCTTTCACTACAACATTTAAAATCTGAAGATTAAACATTTGTCACACATTTTTTCAAATATCATTAGACCCAACATAAATTTTCATAATCGCTTAAGAATAATCATTGTAGTTGAAACAACACAAAAGGTTTAAGTGCCAAAGCTCACAAAAAATTAAATATCTATAATAGTTGTAAAAAAATATTTGTTGCAAAGTCTTTTAGTATTTTTTATTTTTGATAAAAAAATCTTTTATTATTTTAAACACTACAAAATACATATAAAATTATAAAAACAATCTCGCGGCATCGCGCGAGTTTCTACCTAATTATTTATAAAATCTATGATTCTATATGTCCATGTAGACAAATCAACTAGTATCAAAAACATATTAAAGTCAAAACAATGATACTTACTAGTAGAAAAACATCGTGTCGGAGTACAGCATAGAAACCCCAAATCGCGCCGTTTAGAAAGAGGGAAAACGACAGCCAAAACGGCATAAACTCCACACTCCTTGTCGTCACCACTGTTTTCTGGTCGAATCAATTATTAAAATGATATATATTTAAACCGACAGATATACATCCAGTAATGATATTTAGATATTTTTAGTTTAACACGTGCTGGAAAACACTCTCCATACAATTTTCTTTCTTTTTCATGTTTCTTTGTGTGGGGTTGATAAACTTTATATTATATTCAACATTTTAAAGGAAAAAAGAGCTATTGGTATTATCCTTTATAGTGTCTTTAGTTGAACAAAAAAAGTGTCATTCATAGTAAATTAACAAATAATATATATGTAAATATGATATTAAGAAGAAGGAGAAGAAGAAGAAGAAGAGAAACTTACAATAGCGGAAAGAGGAGAACCATACATGATAATGTTGAGAGTAGCACATATGAAACCCATTGAGCTAGAACGCGTTTTTGCGTCTCCAAACGCAATTCTTGTTCCCCCAATCGCTATAATTGGGAAACACACGTTCAGTGCTAGAACCAACAATATTGTTTTCAACTGAGAAAAACAAAATAAATCAATTAGCTATAACTTTAAACACGTACAAGTGGACCATATATATGAATGATATTTCCCACAAACAAGTGGCCATAATTTAATTTTTCGACGCTATAATAAATTTATTTAAACTAATCAGCTTATCAGATCTGAATCCGAGTCCTTTATCATATAAAAACTTTACAGATGAGATGTACTATCAGATTATAAAAATCACTATCGTATTTTTTTTGTATAATATGAACAAGCGGTACAAGAAAATAGAAAGAAAATAGTAAAGGACGTCACGTACAAATCTTGATTTGGAGACGAAGAAGAGAAAAATGAGAAGATAGATGGATTCAGCAAGAGCACCAAAGCCATTAACTGTTGAAACTAGGTATTCACCAGGTGTTACTATTCCATAGTATGTCCATAACGATGAACTCATCAACGTGCAAATGTAAGGCAAACACTCGTACTCCTCCGTTGATCTTCCTTTCACTATCTTCCAAAATGTTTCCCTATATTATCATTTTCATTCTCATTATCATCAAACAGCTGATAAATCATATCATTTAGAAAGATAAAGAGAGAGATGACACTCACACGGGGGAGAGGAAGACAAGCACAGATATTACATTTCCTGCATCCATCATACACACATATATATAAAAATAAGATCAATGATGGGCATGTCTTTATATGATCTTGTATTAATAATTTTAAAACACGTGCAAAGAAGATGGTGGTGCTTACCTACGACTCCAACATAGAAACTTAAGTCTGCCATGTTTCTCAGGAAGACAAAGAGGATGAGAGAGTGTGTGTGTGTGAGAGAGAGAGAGAGAGAAAGAGAGTGAGAGAGAGAGCAAATTATCTGTCTATATACGAGAGATATTATCTTTAACTCAAAAACCTATTTGGATTTCTTAAAAATAAAATAAAAAGAATTAATTGTGGGTTGCCACGTGTCAGTGGGACATGCGAACAGCACAAGAAACTATCCAAGATCGTTTTTTATTTGGGGACTTTTAGATACGGTTTTTAAAAAAATGTGGAGCCCACCCCCTTAAGATCCCGCTAAAAGACCCGGATAATGGTGCTCTAAGGCCATAAAAAGTTTTCAAAAATTAAATTAATAAAAAAAAGAGAAAAAATAAAGAAAAAGGAAAAAGTTGAGAGACAAGTTTTCAAATGAGAGACTCTTTCAAAGATTTTAATAGCACTTCGCCATTTGTACTTATCTTAATGGTTTTAATTTTTTTTAATATAATTTTTTTTTTTGAAAACACTAGTAGTGCTCTACCAATGCACATGCCCTAAATATATATGTAGGGTTCTTAGCTAATATAAAATTAATAAACTTAGAATGAGAGACTTAGTTAAAGATTAATAGATTTAGGGTTATTATTGGTAAAACTCCTTATGAGGTTCTTAAAAAAAAATTTGTTTAAAAGACGAGAGAGAGGGGAAGAAAAGAGGGGCTAAGAGATCAGGGAAGAGTTGGTTCTTGGCTAAGGGTTTCTAGACCCGTCTCTTAACATTTTTATTTATTTTTTATTTTTTAAAGATCAATTGGTATAGATAAGGGCTAAGAGCCGCTATAATTATGGTCTAGTTATATATATGTTCTCTTTCAGCAAAATGAACAGAACAGAACATCAAAATGTTAAAGTAAAGAGGCTCGTGTAGCATGTGGATATTTTGAACTATACAATACCTAAATAGTAATATCGTGCATACCTTATTCTGCACTTTTCAGGTTGAATAACTCTTTCCCTACTGTTCTAATACAAAACTATTACGTTGACTTTACTAATAAGGTAATTGCCCTAAAACTTCATATTTCTTATCCTTCTTATTATGTAACTTCCAAAAAAGGAAGTGAAATAATATAAGTTTATCTGCGGTCAAATATTGTATAAGATTATATATGCGTCTGAATAGAGTGTACATTTCTTCCAACTCTTTTCTTTTCCGTTCGTCCTAACGTGAGAAATTATCTTTATAGAAGTTTACCTACCTACCTACCTTCAAATGATTTACTTTTTTGAGGAAAATATCTCAAGAAATGAACATTTTAATTTTTAAAAGCAAAGAGGTTAAAAGTGGAACGGTCCCTGTATCCGGGATATTCTGAGATATTTATATTCGTGAAATTACTCTCGGAATCCGTGACATTAGGATATACGAAATTCAGATATCCAAATAAAAGTTTTGGATATTAGCCGTACCTGAATCATATAGATATGTGTGATTTAAAAAATTATATATAGAAAACCTATAATATACATACATACATATATATATATATAGATTAATTTACAGAAATACACTTAAAAGGAAAAGAAATTTTACATTTACACCTGTCTTTTAATGGTTCTCAAATATACACCTCAAATATTAGGGTTTAGGGTTTAGGGTTTAAAGTTTAGTGATTAGGGTTTAGCGTTTAACTATTAGGGTTTAAAGTTTATGAATTATGGTTTAGGGTTTAACGTTTAGGGTTTCTTTTAGTCTAGGGGTATAATGGTCTTTTTCATTAAAAAGGGAGGTGTAAAAATAAAATTTTTTCAAGCAGGGGTATTTTTGAAAAACAGACAATACAAAGGTGTATTTTTGTAAGTCTCCTATATATATATATAAATATTTTAAATTATTTGATAAGCATACAAAAGTTCCATTCTCCGTATCCGAATCTATCCGTTAACTATTAGGTATAAGGTTGTACATATATCGCGAACTCAAATATCCAAACCGAATTCAACCTAGAAAAACGATACCGACCTTGAATTGAACCCGTCATAAAAACCCGAATAGGTCTTGTCCCATGGTAGTTTAGAATCCAATCTGAAACCGAACAAATACAAAAAAAAGGAAATCCAAAACCCCTAAAAAGTTTAAAACCGAACATGAATATGAAATACAAATAAGCACCTAAAATACCAAATATATATATGAATGAAGATCCTAAATAAATATTCAAAACCTAAATAAGTAACTAAAACATTCAGTTATATATATATATATATATATACACATATATAAAAATTGTATTTTATCTTAAATTGTTAAAAAAATTGTGTTGTGTATTGAGTTTATTTTTTAATATTTGATTCTTTTAGGTATATTTAAATACTTAATAAGTATTTTAGGTAGAAATATATGAACGGATCAAAAAAATCTGAAAGATCCGAAAAAGTCCGAACACAGATATCCGATCTACCCAAGCCTGAGAAAATCCGAACCGAACTCGTTCTGAAATTTTAAAATACCCAAATGAGTCTTAAACCCTCGTTCCGAAATCCAAAAAATCCAATGTGAACTCAAATAGGTACCAAATGTTCAATCCCAATTTCACACATCCGAATCCATATCCTTCGAATATCCAATTTTTTGGTGCAGATCAGAACGCATCCCGAATCAGATAACGAACTAGCGGATAACAGTTTCACCCTAGATTCTGTCTCAAGAATCCATGTCGTGGGAACATACAGCCCAAACGCGTATCACGTGGGTGCTTAACTATTTGCTTTAGGGTCCAAATATTTTAAGTATTTAATACTTTTACCCACTAATTTTCAAAGTTTTATTTTGTGACCCTTAGTAATAGTCCCACCGAGTGGACTCGGTAACTCAGTCAACTCCAGACGAAAGAGGGAGAAAAAAGGAAGATCTTTGTTGACCCAAAAAGAAAATGGCGACTTCGATGATTCAGAGGATGTTCAAGCAAGGCACGAAGATCGTCGGCGTTGGTCTCAATTACGCTTCTCACGCCAAAGAACTTGGCAACGCCCTCCCAAAGGTAAACCCAGAAAACAGAAATCTCAAAATCTCGTGGAAAATTACAGTTCTTGATGTTTGTGTTGCATGATGTGATCTTGATTTTGACCTTCTCTGTTTCTGTGTTTGTAATCTACTGGGTAAATGTAGGATCCGATTGTGTTCTTGAAGCCAACATCGTCGTACCTTGAAAACGGTGGAACTATCGAGATCCCACATCCGTTGGATTCACTTCACCATGAGGTGGAACTTGCTGTAGTAATTGGACACAAGGCAAGAGATGTTCCTGAACGATTAGCCATGGATTACATTGGAGGTATTTTCATTAGCTGGTTTGAACACTCACCAAGTCTTTAACTTTTTGCTTCACTGTACTCATTGTGGCATCATAAAGAGTGAACCTGTTTGTCGTATATGATGTTGCTTATAGAATGTATCTACAAGCCAATTGTTTGTGACATCGTTCTTCATCTTAGTCGTTTTATATGGATTATGTTCTTATTTTTTCTCTGTATTTTGTAGGATATGCGCTTGCTCTTGATATGACTGCTAGGGAAATCCAAGCTTCTGCCATGGTAGATAACCATTTGTTTTTGGGTTTGTTATACATACATAGTTTTAATTTTTATCTTTTCTCTTCTTGCATGCTCTTTGCTTTGTCATTTACTAATCGACCTGTCCCTTATTCTTTAATAATAAGGTCTCTCTATAAGCTCATTAGCCATTAATTAGTTGAGGTTTCTCTGTGTGGAATCATCCTTTCCTGGTGGTTTTTGTGCATACATCAAGTCTTTTTATGGCCTGGGAATATAACTGCTTCGTAACGGAACGTATATCATTTAATCATGGGGGCATTTAAATTTTCCTCTTCAGGCATCTGGTCTCCCATGTACGCTTGCTAAAGGACAGGATACATTCACTCCCATCAGCTCCGTTGTAAGTCATGATATGCAGTTTGTTCACTATAATGCTAGTTTTACTAAACCATGTGAAGAATTAGTCTCCACGGCTAAGAGCTTGTCATCACCAGTTGATATGCGAGATATTCGTAAAAAGCATAACCTATTAGCTACTGCTAGCAAATACACTTTTGACCTCTGATCTTACATTTGGTTTGCTTTATCGGGAATTTAGCTGCCAAAGGCAATGGTGCTGGATCCAAATAACCTGGAACTTTGGCTAAAGGTTTGGCTCGTCCTGCTCTGTCAGTTGTAACATGAAGCTACACGTAGTTCCCTTTTAGAAATTCTCCCATTGTTTCACAGGTAAATGATGAGACAAGACAGAAAGGTTGGACAAGGGATATGATCTTCAAGCTCCCATACCTCATCAGCTACATAAGTTCCGTAATGACTCTTTTCGAAGGAGATGTTATATTGACAGGTAAAAAAAAGGGTTTTTTCCAATCTTCAAGATTCCGCATTGAACCAAGCTTGTGATTTTGATTTTACTATAGCCGAGAAACATTTTGAGAATAACAGTATTACGAAGAAAGTTTGTGAGTGTTATTGTATAGGTACTCCAGAAGGAATAGGACCTGTAAAGATTGGCGAGAAGATAACCGCAGGGATCACCGGTCTTTCTGAAGTTCAGTTCAATGTCGGTAGGCGTGTTAAGCCGTTCTCGAGCTAGTGTGTTTTGTGAATCTTTTCTAGTCTACAACCTTAAAAGCAAATAGCTTAATGGGTTTTTTCAAATAATTACATCATTTCAACGTTTATAGTATCCATTTTATTGTATAGATCTTCAGAACATTGAACTTGATTTCTTTGGCTATAGTAATGTTATCTTTGTGATCAAAATTTAAACTCCAGAGTAAGAATTTATATACTTAATTATATAATTAAATTAATGGAATTTCAAACCGATTAAATTAATTAAACAAAGACAATTCTCAAATATAGCACACTTTCTCATTTTTTGGACACATTTAGCATGTGGCTTAGAGTTTTCCACATGTAGCATTTTTAAAATGTTAGAATGACCATTTTACCCCCGACCATTTTTAAAATGTGGTTTAGGTTTCTCATTTTTCCTAAACCCTAAACACTAAACCCTAAACACTAAACCCTAAATTCTAAACCCTAAACCCAAAACCCAAAATTAGACAAGGGTATTTTCGGTATACCGTATGTTAAATATGCTAGGGTTGGGAATTTTAGGCTTGTATGCTACATGTGGTCAAAAAACACAAAAGTGTGCTATGTAAAAGAATTTCTCATTAAACAATTGAAAATGAAAGAGAAAATTTACAGGCTCGTGTTTTTTTTTTTTTCTTCTACCAGTTTCCGTCGCTTCTTCGCCACAAGCATACAAGCGAGTTAGGTTTTCCTCTTCTTCTTCTAGCTTACTGCTTATCTCCGCCGCTTCTCTTCTCGGCGATGTTGTTATAGGGTTCGACTTTCAGAGTCCAATGACTCCTAAGACAGATTGTGGATGCGTAGCTCCATTGCGACTGTGATTGAGTCGATAGCGAAAGGGTTTCTTCTTCATAGGTTTCGTCTACATATAGCTAATCCTGGAGCTGCTCGTTGGGGTTTATGTTACAGGACACGAGCTTTTTCCGATTACCGACGGAATTTGACAAGTCGCCGCCGCCTTCACGATCTTCAGTTTAGTGAAGCTCTTGATTTGTTCTCTCGCATGGTTAACTCTCATCCTCTTCCTTCCATTATCGATTTCACTAGATTGTTGAGTGTTTTAGCTAAGATGGAGAGGTACGATGTTGTCATCTCTCTCTTCGCGCAAATGCAATTTCTGGGAGTTTCGCCTCTTCTCTATACCTGCAACATTGTGATCAACTGTTTCTCCCGATCCTCTCGACCTTCTCTTGCTTTGTGTTTTCTTGGGAAGATGATGAAACTTGGTTTTGATCCTGACATAGTCACCTTCACCTCTCTGCTCAATGGGTTCTGTCATAGCAATAGAGTTGATGATGCCATAGCTTTGTTTGAACAGATTGTGGAAATGGGTTATAGACCTAATGTTGTGACTTACACCACACTGATTCACTGTCTTTGCAAAAACGGATATGTGAATCAGGCGCTCGAACTTTTTAACCAGATGGAAACCAATGGGATTAGACCCAATGTTGTGACTTACAACTCTCTCGTAACCGGTCTTTGTGATTCTGGTAGGTGGAGTGACGCTGCCTGGCTGTTGAGAGATATGATGGAGAGGAAAATTGATCCTAATGTGATCACTTTCACTGCATTGATCGGTGCGTTTGTGAAAGCAGGGAAGCTTTTTGAGGCTATAGAACTGTACAAGGTGATGATCCGGTTGTCTGTGGATCCCAACGTTTTCACTTATAACTCATTGATCAGTGGGTTTTGTATGTATGGCCGCTTGGATGATGCCGTGAAAATGTTTCATTTGATGGAAAGTAATGGTTGCTCTCCAAATGTGGTGACTTATACAACTCTCATACATGGATTTTGCAAGTGTAGGAGGGTAGAAGATGGGATGAAAATCTTCTACGAAATGTTCCGTAAAGGATTAGTAGCCAACACAATCACTTACACCACTCTTATTCAGGGTTATTGTCTAGCGGGTAAACCTGATGTTGCCCAAGAAGTTTTCAGTCAGATGGGTTCTCATGGTGCGCCTCCCGATATTAGGACCTACAATGTTCTGTTAGATGGTCTATGTTATAACGGGAACGTGGAGAAAGCACTGATGATATTCGAGTGCATGCAAAAGAGAGATATGGATATTAGTATTGTTACATATACTATCATTATCCAAGGGATGTGCAAGGCTGGTAAGGTGGAAGATGCTTTTGATTTATTTTGTAGCCTTTTCTCCAAAGGAATGAAGCCTAATGTTGTAACATACACTACAATGATATCGGGATTTTGTAGGCAAGGCCTAATTCATGAAGCTGATGCGCTGTTTAAGAAAATGAAAGAAGATGGGTTCTTACCAAATGAATGAGCATATAAGTAGGTACCACTGTAAGCTGAACTCATGAAGGCGTTAAAGGTTAGATCTCAAGCATATAACGGTGCAGAAACGCAGGTTATATAAAATACCTTTCATAAGCACATGTTTCATATCATAAACTGAATTGTTTACTTGAGGATGTTGTTTAGTTAACCAAAAGTTTAACTTTGACTCTTGTTGTAAATCGTAAATTTTCAGGAGTATGAAAGTTTTGCCAATACCTCGTCAACGGCATAAGTTCTGGTGTGATTCATTACCAAGGAGAAGTTGTGTTGATAGGTATATATATCTTGAATGCTCAATCTATCTTCAAGATTCTGCATGGAACTACAGTTGTACATTTAGATTACATGAAGTGGAATAGTATTCTTAAGAAAGCTGATGAGTGTAAAGATTGGCCCGAAGACAAAACCTGTGGAATAAACCGGTCTTCGGTTTGATGTCTGTAGACTTTAGGCGTCTAAAGCCGGTTGAGTTAGTGTCTTGTGAATCTAATGTTGTAAAGGAGATTTTGATTTTGTGATCAAATTGTGTTGATCAAAGCTGAATCCTTCTGGATTTTACTCAATCAAAGAACAAAATCAACCACAAGTCCACAGCTAAAAGGTGTTGAACGCAGAGCAACAGAAATCATTCGGATGAAAAGATTTTATGAATTCTAGTGTTAATCAATTAAATTTTTTGTTTATTTTTGTTTTTGGTTCATGAAAAATAATAAATTAAATAAAATTAAAACGCAACTATGGATGAAATCTGTAGGATTAGTTGTAAAGACAATCTAAAACTGACACCGAACCAAACCAACATACGTACTTAATACAGACTAGCTTCCATTAGTTTAAACCGAAACCTGGTTCCATCCCAGTCCCCCTGTAAAGGGATTAGATGTGTGTGTGTGCCTAGTAGAGTCAAAAAGAAAATAACAATAATAAACACACCTAATCTTTATATTTGGATAATATTTTGCTCGAATGTACCATAAATTTACATTAAATATTCAAATTTGTAACGAGAGAAAACTCATTACAAAGTAAATACTAAAGCCGGAAAAAAATCTGAACCCAACCGACATAAATATCCGAATGAGTTTTATATCACAATATTTCGGATATTGGATATTATCCAAACCGACGTAAATCCGAATACCCAGAAAATCCTGAAAACACTAAACCCCAAACCTGAAATCCGAACCTAAAACTCTCTGAAAAAATTGGGAATCCTTGAATTTGATCTCGAAACCAGAAAAATCTGAAAAAGCTCGAAAGTATCTAAATCCAAACTCATAATCGAATCTGAACTGAAACTTGAAATAATTTCGGGTATACTCGAGTTTTTCTTAAGTTATTAGACCATCTCCAATGTAGCTTCATTTTCCACTTTTTGCTTCATTTTGAAAAAAAATTTACTCTAATGGAACTTCATTTTTTGCTTCAAAATGAAGCAATGAACTGTGTTGCTTCAAATTTGAAGAAATACTATTCACATCTTTATTTTTTGAAGATGAACTTTTTAAATTGTAAATTGGTCATTTAGCTTTAACTTTTTCATTTTTTTGCTTAAACAAATTATATGCGTTAATATGATCCAAATAATTTTAAAGTTTCTATTATTAATTTATGTAATTAGTTTATAATGTTAAATATACTAAAACATATAAAAACACAATGACATAATTAATATAGAAATCGAAATACATGAGTAACATCAAATTAAGCATAAAATTACTTAATATAACATTTGTGAGAGAAATATATTTCTAGTGTTCTATGTATATTGTTATGCGTAATAATTTGCTATATGATAATGCTTAATTTATATAAAATAGCAATTGTATTGAAATATTGATAAAAAAAAATAGATGGGCAAAACTGCTAAACTTCAAAAAGTAAAAGATGTTATTAATAATTAGTGATAAAGTGGAGATGAAATATTTTTGGAATATTCTTTTTAAATTGAAAAAATGAAGCAAACCATTGGAGAAAATGTTGCTTCATTTTTTTCTTCATTTTGAAGAAAGTTAACTTTTGAAAAAAAAATTGAAACCAACCATTGAAAATGCTCTTATACTCGATCTGGACTTCAATATAACTGAAGTGAACCCGGCCCTAATTTTAAAAATATTCTAAGACCATCCTCAATGGTAGATACTCCTTTGAGTATCTAAAACAATTTTTTAACTAAAAATTAATTTGCGGGTCCCACAGAATATCTAAAATTACACACAACTCTTTTAGATACGGTTCCAAAAGTCTCTAAAATTAGATACAGTTTCTAACTTTCGTTTTTTGATATTTCTGATTTTAATAATAATATAGATACTCTCTTAAATACTCATTTAGAGACCCATTGGAAATGCTCTAATGACACTAAACTTTGTACATCCGGATATCCAAACCTGAATAGACTCGACCGGAGATCGACCACCAGAAACGTCGAGGGCCTAGAAAATAATAAATACAGTTAAAAAGAGAAAGAGGGGCAGAATGGTCAAAGAGAAAACTCGCGCGTCAACGTTGGCGTCGTCTTCCAAAATTTCCAATAATTTAAGACTGCGCTTTCCTCGAACCTTCTCTCACTATCTCTTCGCCATTACTAAAAATCCAAACTTTCTTCCTCACCTCTCTTCTTTCTTCATCAGTTGATTCTCTCTCTCTCTTTCTCTCTGAATCTCTCACTCGCCACCCGAACCATGGAATCCAACGACCCGGATCCGATAGGCAGGCCCAACGAAAACTTCTCGGGTTCTAAGAGTTATGCTATGAGCGGCAAAATCATGCTAAGCGCCATAGTAATCCTCTTCTTCGTCGTCATTTTAATGGTCTTCCTCCATATCTACGCTCGCTGGTATCTCCTCCGCGCCCGCAGGCGCCATCTCCGCCGCCGCAGCCGTAACCGTCGCGCTACTATGGTTTTCTTCACCGCAGACCCTTCAACCGCCGCAACCGTGGTGGCTTCACGCGGCCTCGACCCCGCTGTCTTGAAATCTATGCCCGTTTTCACTTTCTCGGATGAGACACACAAGGATCCGACCGAGTGCGCCGTTTGTCTGTCGGAATTCGAAGAGGGCGAATCGGGTCGGGTTTTGCCCAATTGCAAACACACTTTCCATGTTGATTGCATCGATATGTGGTTTCATTCTCATTCCACATGTCCTCTCTGCCGCTCTCTCGTCGAGCCTCTCGCCGGAAACGTAACACCTGTGGCGGCGGCGGCGGTGGATGAGCAAGTCGTGATCGCGATTTCTCCTCGCCCGGTTTCTGCAATTGAACCGGGTTCAAGCTCTGGATTGAGCGACGAACCCCGTGGGTCGGGATCTTCTGCGACGTCGACGGGAGATTTCGTGAGAAAACCGGCGGCGATTGAGATCCCGAGGAGGAATTTCACCGAAGACGATGTGACTCGGAGAGACTCGCCAGCGAGTCAGTCGTTTAGGTCGCCGATGAGTCGGATGTTATCTTTCACTCGAATGTTGAGCAGAGAAAGGAGAAACGCGTCGTCCCCAATGGCCGGAGATCCGTCGTTGAGCTGCCGGATACCGATGACCGAGTCAGATATCGAGCGGGGAGGAGAAGATACTAGGTGACAGCCACGTGGCCACGTCTTATTGGATTTTATTTCACCGTTAGTGAAAAATTTCAAAAAATTGGTTATAGTAATGATAAGTCAACAAGCCTTGATCCACGGTTCATTTCAGTTTAGCGCTCGTAGACACGTGGCGTAATCTGAGCTATCGGTGAATCAATATTCACCGTCCGTTGTTATTAGATAAGTTAGAATTAATTCGATGATGTACATACATGATCATACTCAGTCGTCCATATTGACTTTATTTCCATTCATTTTTCTTTTTCGTGAGTTCACATATCACAAAATATCAAATAAATAAAAAAATTTAGTAAAAATTTCTGGATCAAACCTTCAACATAGGGCTGGGCACTAATACCCGTTACCCGTCTTCGACCCGCGATCAGTCTCGTACCCGGCTCGAAAAAAAGGGTACCCGTGGCTTTCGGATCGGGTAAAGGGTATCATATTTCTATTACCCGCGGGTAAGG
>OVAN01002830.1:0-31589 GCA_900406275.1 Anastatica hierochuntica
TTCACCTAAAAGACCTAGACTCGAGTTTCTCTTTTCAGAATGCAATTTTTCAGACTTTAGAGAGTTTTGAGAGAGTTTGTAACCTAGGGAGAAGAAGCTTCTTTGTTCTTCAATTCGAGAAGTTTTCGGAACCCTATTTANTTGCATAATATGATCATGTCTCTCAATTTGATTTGTGTTTTTGCTTTATCTATGAGTGAGTGGTCTGTTTGTTGGGTTTAGGGTTCTCACAAAGGGGATTCATGAATTGTTGATATAGAATAGCATGACTAGGGATATTATCTAATGGATCTTCATCTATGGTTAATCGTAATGCATGAAACTGAATCGATCACTTAGTTTCTGATCTTAGGTTGTTTAACTGCTGGAAGGTGAATGTCTAAATGTTTGAAAGAATTATAGATGAGCAATTGTTCTTAAGCCAACAGAAGTTGATGTTTAAGTGAATTGTGAACCTATCAAATTTTTTAGTAATGCTTGACTAGAAATCGAGGGTCAACGGAAGTTAGTCTCGAGGTTTCTAGTGCATAGGGCGCTGATACTACAGAAGTAGATCAATTCTATATTAGAATTTGAGTTCAAGACGATTCTTAACCACTTACCTAATCTGTAGTTTAAGTCAACAATGAAATGTTTCCCTGAGAATACCCGATGTCCAACACTTTTCTGAATTGTTTACAACCTTACGTTGCTGTCTGCGTTTCTTGCTCTCTTTAATTTTGATTTTTGCATCATTTTTAAAGACATCTTTTTAGCCTTAGCCCGATGTTTGATCTTGATTCTTCGTGCTAATCTTTGGTCTCTGTGGATTCAATACCGAACCACTACAACATATATTTGTGTGCTTGCAGTGCTATCTCGGTTGAAAACCTGAGCTATCAGCCTCCACCAAGAAGCAGAAGAATATCCCTGCCAAGCATTCCTCCTTCTCTGTTGGCGATCTTGATGGTGCCCTGGAGCACCTTCAGAGCTCTGTCTTCCCTTCGCTTCCCTTTAGCCCTCCTAGTTCTGAAAATCTGGGGATCTTTGACCATGTTTAGAAAGGAATGATCAAGGTTACTGGTTCGCCCTTAGCTTTTGACTGGCTTCTTGTTTGTTTCTTTTTCTTTTGGCTAACCTTCCTTCTCTTTTCTATTCAGCTAGCTGCATCGCTCTTCCATGCTAAAGATCAGATCGCCACAGCGGTGATTTCTGCGGGGAAGGCCCAGGCGGAAGACTATCTTGCCAAGCTTAAGGCGGAGAAGGATAGGCCTGTTGGTCTAGAGAAGGAGCTGAGGGAGATGAAGGGGTTGCTCCGAGTGCTGGAATCAGAGAAAGAGAAGGCGGCAGAGAATGTCCTTACCTTGACTGAGAAGAAGGCAAAGCTGGAGGAAGATATTGCTAGCCTGGACGCAAGGGTAGCAACCTTCACAGAGGAGATGTCCATGCTTGTCAACGGCGCCAACATTGTTGGGCGTTGGGAGATGGTTCGAGACTACATCAAGGGAGAGGCAAAGTCTTGGAACTTGAGGGAGGAGTTCGATAATTACAAGATGGTGGTGATAGCAGAGGTGGAAGACAATGGCCTCGAAGCTCCCACCTTTGAAGATGAACCAGAAATTCCTCCAGCCATGACTTCTGCAACCCCATCAGACTCAGTGACAAATTTTGAGAAGCCTGCTTCTCCTGATCCTCCAGCTGCCTAGCCTCCAGGCCCAGAATCAAGAAACAAGTTGCTCTCTCCTCGTGGGATTTTATTATCTTTTTTTTTGTTGTTGCCTTTCTGCCCTTGCGCGGGCTTGGATCTGCCCCTTGTGGGTTTTGTAATGACTTTTCATGGCCTTAGTAGCCTTAACTCTTTTATGGCCTTCATGGCCTTGCTTCGGTTTGCCCTTCGGGGCTTAAGACTCATGATTTGGCCCTTCGCGACCTTTTTATGAATGTTCTTTGTTTCTCTAATCCTCTTTTGCCTTTCTGCCTTAATAGACTCTTGGCTAGGATTTAAAGATGGCATCCGTTGTACGACTTTGACAAGTCTTTTATCCTTGGCTTCTTAATCGATTGGCTTCTGGCAATAAGCCTCTGGCCTTTGCATTTCAATCGTTATGACTTCCGACTTGTAGTCTCTAGTCTCTTATTGATGTTCCGGCTGTTTTGACTTTTGGCTTCCTGGCCTCTAGTCTTCGCCGTGTCTTGTGAGATTTCTTGAGTTCCGGGTTGGGATAGTCTCATAATCTCTCTCTTTTTTTTTTGAGGGAGTTCTGCTTCTTGCCCTTAGACAATGCTTAGGTCCCCGAGATGCGTTTTGCTCCACTTTGGGTGACTATTAATTTTTGGCCTCCTAATACCCGGAGGTACCTTCTGGCTTTTTGGCATTCTGCTACCCGGAGGTAACCACTAGCATGTTGGCCTCCTAATACCCGGCGGTACCTTCTGGCTTTTTGGCATTCTGCTACTCGGAGGTAACCACTAGCTTGTTGGCATTCTGCTACCCGCAGCTAACCACTAGCTTGTTGCCATTTTGCTACCCAGAGGTAACCACTAGCTTATTGGCATTCTGCTACCTGGAAATAGCTGTTTGCTTTTGCTGCATTCTGCTTCCTGCAGTGAAGTCACTATCAGTCTTATTGGTTTTGCCATTATGGATCTTCCCCGCAAAGAGATCCAAGTGCCAGACTTTTCTTCTACTTCCCACGTCTGGATAAGTAGGTATAGGTGATGCTCCGTGCTCAGGTCACATAGGTTTTGTGTTTACTAGGACCTGGTAAGCAAGGTTAAGCTATTTTGCTTTCTGCCCAACACTCGACTTTCTGGTTAGCCACTCTCTGTTTAGCAGAATAAACAATTTGCCTCTTGCTTTCTTTCGGGTATTTTGCCTTGTTCAAACAAAGTTTTTTTTTTTTTTTAAAGCTTTTCTCTTTCGTTTTGGAAGAGTACGTTGCTTGTATTACTCCTTTATTGAGGAGTAGTCATTCAACTTATTTTCCCCTTGCTTTAACTGAATTTTCTTGTGAGAAAACAACTGTTTTATTGATAGGTATCCGTCCTTAGACGTAGCATGATTACATAAGAAAATTTGCAAAAGAAATTAAAAAGTTCAATGCGAAAAACGTATCTGGTGTATGGTCGTCCCGACCAGGAGAATTATTTTAGAAGAAGCAAGACTTTAGGTGTAACGCGTTCCAGCTATTTGGCTATACTTTTCCGTACCTGTCTTGTAACTTGTATGCCCTTGCTCCTTTGTCTTCTACGATTTGGCATGGTCTTTCCCAGCCAGGCACCAGCTTACCTGCGGCCTTGTCCTTGGTGTTGTCAAAGACTCGGCGTAGTACCCATTTGCCTTACTGGAACGTCCGAGTTCATACCTTCTTGTTGTAGCTGCGAGCTACTTCCTGTTTGTACTTCTAGTTTCTGATTCTTGCGGCTTCCCTTTTTTCGTCGAGGAGATCTAGGGACAAAGCCATCAGCTATTCGTTATCTTTTAGAGTTAGAAGCTCTGACCTGGCTGTATGGACGCAAACTTCAGCAGGGGATACAACTTCTGTTGCATAGACCAGGGAGAAGGGTGTTTCCCCTGTTGAAGTCTTGATGCTAGTTTGACATGCCCCTAGGGTAGCTGGGAGTTCTTCAACCCAGTTGCCTTTGGCGTCGTCTAGCCTCTTCTTCAAGAGATTGACTATTTTTTTGTTGGTGGATTCGGCTTGCCCATTGGATTGTGGATGTCTCGGAATTGCAAAGCTTAGTTTTATGCCCCAATCTTCGCAAAATTTTTTGAAGTTTTTGCTTGTGAATTGTGGGCCATTGTCTGTAACTATCTCCTGAGGTGTTCTGAATTGTGTTACCACATTCTTCCAGAGGAACCTCTTGATTTGGTCATCCGTAATCTTGCTCAAGGCTTCTGCCTCCATCCACTTAGAGAAATAGTCCGTAACTACCAAAAGGTATTTCAGCTGGACAGGAGCTGTTGGGAATTTTCCTACAATTTCCATTCCCCACTTCATGAACGGCCATGGAGAGCTTACGGGTTTGAGGTTCTCTGGGGGTAGCTTGGATACTTGTGCGTGCTTCTGGCATTTGTCATAGTATTTGGCCATTCAGAGGGTGTCGTGGGCCATTGTTGGCCTATAGTATCCTGCCCTCTTGGCTTTCAACACCAAGCTTCTTACGCTAGAGTGAGATCCGCACTCGCCTTCATGTAGTTCTTTGAGGACTAGGTCTGCGTCTTATGGCTTTACGCATTTAAGGTAAGGTCCCAAGAAAGACCTTCTGTAGAGTTTTCCATGGACCAGGCAATAGCGGGACGCTTGCCTTTTGATCTTACGAAATTCACTCCTTATGTTGGGCAGTACGTCATCCTTTAGGTAGGAAATAATTGGCGTCATCCAAGTTTCTTCCTCTTTGATGTTGGAGACTTGAGGTCCTTCGGCGTCTTCGTCGGTAGCTGGCCATTGGAGTACTAACAAAGGTATGCTAATTGGCTTCGTGGTTTTCAGGGCAGAGGCCAGGGCGTCCGCATGTGAATTTTGCTCCCTTGGGATCTGTGTGAGTTTGCATGCTTTGAATGAATCAATGAGCTTCTTGGCTATGGCCAGATACTTGGCCATGCTGGCATCTTTTGCTTGGTAGTCGCCTTGTGTCTGGCTTACGATCAATTGGGAATCACTTGTAAACCTATAGATTTTCTATTCCCAAGTCTTTTGCCAATCCGAGTCCTGCAATTAAGGCTTCATACTCACTTTCATTGTTGGTGGCTCTAAAGTTGCATTTTACTGCTCTTGATACCACTTCTCCTCTTGGTGAGATGAGCACGATGCCTACTCCCGCTCCTCGTATGTTGCTGGACCCATCTACGTAAAGTGCCCATTCTTCTTCGCTTTTACTTTCTTGCTGGATCTTGACTTCTTCTTCTGCCCATGGTACCATTGGTGGGGAGAATTTTTCTACAAAGTCCGCCAGGACTTGTTATTTGATTGCCGTGGTAGGGCAGAAGATCACGTCCAATTCGCCTAATTCCATTGCCCATTTGGCTAATCTTTCAGATACTTCTAGCTTATGAAGTACATACTTGATGGGAAAAGATGTGATGACTACCACCGGGTGAGCCTGGAAGTAAGGACGCAACTTTCTGGTTGAGACGACCAAGGCGAGAGCCAGCTTTTCCAAGTGACTATAGCGGATCTCAGTATCCAGGAGGGACTTGCTTACGTAGTACAACAGACGCTGCTTGCTTCCCTCTTCTCTAACAAAGACGACACTTACGACATGTTCTGAAACAGCCAGGTACAGGAGTAGTGGCTCTCCATCCTGGGGTTTTGAGAAAAGAGGTGGTGTTGTGAGATACTCCTTGAGATTGACTAGGGTGTCTTTGGCCTCTTGGTTCCACTCAAATTTCTCAGTGAACTTAAGGACTTCAAAGAATGCATGCGACTTGTCAGATAGTCTGGATATGAATCTACTCAGGGCTGCCATTCTTCTGGTAAGCTTTTGGACGTCTTGTAGAGTTTTGGGTGAAGGGATTGCTTGAATTGCCCTGATTTGCTCTAGATTTGTTTCAATTCCTCTGTATGTAACTATGTACCCCAAAAATTTTCAGAACTCACTCCAAATGAACACTTAGAGGGGTTGAGATTCATATTGTACTTCCTCAGGGTAGAGAAGGCTTGCTGCAGGTGGGTTATATGGTCTTCTGCATCTAAGGACTTAACCAGCATGTCATCTATATAGACTTCCATGGTCTGGCCGATTTGGTCTGCGAACATCATGTTAACTAGCCTCTGATAGGTAGATCCCGCATTCTTCAATCCAAAAGGCATCACCTTATAGCAGTAGATTCCACGAGAAGTCATGAAGGAAGTCTTTTCTTGGTCGTCTGGTTGTATGAGTATTTGATTGTACCTGGAGATTACATCCATGAAACTCATTAGTTGGTGTCCAGCTGTGGCATCCACCAGCTTGTCTATATGGGGCAAAGGGAAAGGATCCTTAGGGCAGCATTTGTTTAGATCCGTGAAATCTATGCAAACCCTCCACTTGCCATTCTTCTTCTGGACCACGACAACATTTTCTAGCCAATTCGGGTAGTGGACCTCCCTAATGAACCCAACTTCAAGGAGGTTTTTAACTTCATCATCGATGATTGCATCTCGTTCCGGTGCAAACTTCTCCTTTTTTGCTTGACTACTGGTTACTTGGGGTCCACTTGCAGCATATGCACTATGACTTATGGGTCTATCTCTGACATATCCACGTGGGACCACGCGAAGCAATCGGCGTTGGACCTTAGGAAGTCTATCAGCCTCTAACGTATGCCTTCTGCAATCTTGCCCCTATTTTGAGGTTTTTGCCTAGTTCTCCAGGTATCAAAGGTACGTTATCCAGCTGTTCCACTTTCGGCTCCTCAGTGTGCAATGCGGGAAGTGGTTTCTATAATTGCTGTAAGGGAGTTGTCTTTCCCTTTAAAGTGGTTTGGTAGCACGATCGAGCATTCGTCTGGTCACCCTTGATCTCCTTGATTCCCCATGGAGTTGAGAATTTGAGTACTTGGTGCAGAGTTAACGGCACGACTCTCATCTCATGTATCCAGGATCTGCCCATGATCATATTTTAGGCGGAGGGAAAATCTATGACGAAAGACTTGGTGGACAGGTTGACTCCTCCAGCGCAAACTTGAAGTGCTATCTCTCTAATGGTTTGCTTGACTTCTCCGCTGAAGCCCACCAGTGGTGTGATCTTCTTGGTTAAGGCTTCCTGGGTTAGACCCAAGTCTGTATATGCTCCTAGGAAAAGTATGTTCGTAGAGCTTCCATTATCGATGAGTACCCTCTTCACCAAACAATTCGCCACCGATAATGAAACAACCAAGGCGTCATGATGTGGAGTTAGGACTCTATCTTGTCCTTCAGCCGTGAAGCTTATGACTTCTTGACTAAGGTTCTAACGCTTGGCTACTAGGGTGCCCTGACTGTTTTTCGCAAACCTTGTGCTTTTCTTTGCAGCGACATGTGTAATGCCAATTATCTCTAATCCTCCGGATATGACATTGATCACCCTATCATACCTTGGAGAGTCTGGCACTTGACGGCCTGCTAGGGCACCTTCCTCCTGACTATTTAGAATCTTCTTTATTTTGTTAAAGAGGAATTCTCATAGGTGTCATTTCTTGAGCAGCTCGTTGACTTCTATTCTTAAGGATAGACAATCTTATGTTCTATGACCATGGTCATTGTGGAAATCGCACCATTTGCTCGGATTCCAGCGGTGGTCAGGCGATCTCATCATCAGGGGCCATTTGACTTGGCCTCCCATCTCCTTCAAGACTCCTACCAGCTCCGCGCTTGATATAGACATGTTTGATATATCCGGCCAAGTGCTTACTGGCGGGAATCTGCTTCCGTTTGGCTTACCCAGAGGCTTGTATCCTTTGGCTCCTTTAGTTTCGTCTTCTCCGGCAGGTCTCTGGTAAGGCTTGTCGTCTCTGGTCGTCTTCTCGGTCCTCATGACCCTAGACTCTTGCCTAACAAGCAAGTCTTCTTCCCACTTGATCTGCGCATGGGCGCAGGATAACACGTCTTCCATCGTTCTGCACTGATATTTCGTGAGCTCCTTGTACAGATCGCCATCAGGCAGAAGTCCTCTTTTAAAGGCAGAAATTGCGGTGGCAACACTGCAGTTTGGGATCGTGACCTTCTGGTTGTTAAAGCGATGAAGGTAGCTATGGAGTGGCTCTTCCTTACGCTGTCTGATCTCATAAAGGTCATCAGATGACTTGAGTGTCACTCTGCTGCTAGCGAATTGCTCTACAAATAGGTCAGTCAGATGGGCAAAGGATCCTATGGTTCCAGTTGGGATCGATATGAACCATTGCAAAGCGGCCCCCGTTAGGCTGGAACCAAATCCCTTGCACATGGCAGCTTCTCTGTGCTCCTTCTGGACCGCTACAGTGAGCATCTTCTGCTTGTACTGTGCGGTATGATTATCCAGGTCGGAAGTCCCGTCGTACGGCTTGATGAATGGGAAAGTGAACTTCTTCGGCATGTTGATGAGTGCAATCTCGTCTGAGAAAGGAGTGTCCACGTAAGGGCTTAGGGCACTTTTCCTCAGAGGAGGTGCAAAGCCTGGAAGTCATTCGGTTACCAATTGCAGCGCCTTGAGCTTGCTAGAGAACATCTGTTCTAGTCGTCTAGGCTCGTCAGAGAGTGGGACGAAATTTTCGGCCTCTGGCTCTTCTACATCCATAGGGTCTTCTTGCTCTTGAACAAGATTTTGGTTCTCCTGGGCTTCCGTTGCTGTGTGATTCCCACTTTCTCCAGAATTATTGGTGGGAGGAGTCTCCAGAGTTGACATTCGGGGTACGTGGACCCTGAACCTCTGGTTCATGGCTTGATTAGCCGTCAAGGTCGAGTTTGCTTCTCTAAGGGTCTCATTTTCCAGCTCCAGTTATTGCAGGCGTAATGCGTTCTCCTGGAGTGTCTTGGTATGAGTTTCCATTTGTTGTCTCAAAGTTTCCAACTTCGCAGCTGTGGCGTCAACTCCAGTTGGAGTTTGATCCCTTCGAAGTTGCTCCATCTCTCCTAGTCTTTTTTGCAGAGTTTCTAGTTGAGATCGCATCTCTTTATGGGTAAGCTTTGTTCGTCCAGGTGTGATGTTTGCTGATTCATGATTATCTCCAACCATCGCCACGTAGCAGTTTCAAAAAGCTTACCCTCCTTCTAGCGTCAACTGTTATGGGTGATTTTGGTCGTTCTTTGTAAGCACTACGGAAGCTGGAGGTCAATGAATATTATGTATGTGTTTATGTATCGAAGAAGATGTTTTTAAGCCTTTAAGATCAACAATAGTCAGAAATAAGTGTCTGTATTAATCTCTTTAGCCTAGGGTTTTCGTGTCTCCACTCTTAACCTCTAAGCTTTATACTTATACAAGGAGTTCATGATTATCCCTCCAAGAATCGGATATATCATGATTATCTACAGAATATCTATCATTATCTATAGTATATACAACATTATCTACTAAGTTAAATTATAAAATAAATACAAGGCAGTGGTCGGCTGACTTCCAGCTTCCGGCTATACAATGTCTTCTGGCTTCCTGCTTCTGGGCATTCCCCTGCCTTAAGGTCTTACTGTTGTACTCCATCTAAGCCAGGGGAAATTTCCATGGCCTAAATTACTCCCAACACATATAACTTTTATTTATTTATAACACCAATTTGTATATAAACTTTTTCTTTTTCTCTTATAATCAAGTAGTCTTTAAAATTCAAAACCGAAACTTTTATATTTAGTAAATTTTTATGTTTAGACTTCAAAACTCACTTTCCTCTTTACTACAATCTTTAGTAATTATTTATATTCACTAAAGATTTTAAGTGAAATATGTAAGCTTTTCATTATTTTATAATGATGTAGACTTCAAGTAAATTTTGATTTTTGAATAATGATATGGACCTATTAAATTTGGTTTTTTAAATCCTATGTGGACATCAAGTAGCACCAACTTTTATATAACATATATTCTCTAATTGATTTTCCTTCGATGGGGTTTAGGAATTAAGAATCCCATAATCAGGTTCAAATCGATTCCCATTAGAATCGGGTTTCCTTTCCCTTTTGCTTATTTCCGGATTGATTTTACAAAGATTTTATTTGATTCTTATTTGATTTTTCTGGGTTCTGTCACGGCTTCCTCTCTCCACGTCACCCTCGAGAATTGCGTCATTTAAAGTCAAAACTCTACGCCTTCCCTCTTCCTTACGATTTCTCCCACTTCTGCTGAAGGTTTTTTCTCTAACTCTTCCACTTCTCTCTTTTCTTTTTCCTGCGAATCCCTGTTTCTCCTTTGCGATTTTTTGTTGCTTTACCTGGTCGTGAATCGAATCCCCCATTTGCTTCTGAATCCCTAATTACGCGTTGAAGAAAACCCTTTTCCCCCGCTCCTCTCTCTATCCCCAGATCCAAAGACATTCCTGGATCTTCTGGTTAGCGGCCTTTCCTGAAGGAGACTGTTAACTTGCCTTTCTTCCGTATAGACTCCGACGCGGTTGGAGGTGAAGGAGCTTTTGCTACGGCCGTCAACGTTGATGACCTCCAGGAGGAAGGCCCTCTCGCTATCATCCCCGCTGTTCTAGTGACCATGGCCCCCGTGGCAAACGCTTTTGATGCCACGCCGACAACGAGCACCGTAAAATCCCTTCAGACATTGAGGGAGGACTACGACTGTGACACCTCCGATCATTGCTGACCGGAAATGGCACATATGATGTCTCCAGACGGTCGATCCGAGGTTCCCAAAAAAAATTCGGATTCCTTGAACCAACTATCTGAGTTCACCATATATCTTGCTAACCATTGCTCTAGGCTTTTCAACCCGTTCGAGCAACGACTAACAATTAGTTCGTCCGGACAAGGACTATATCATTTGAGAACTCATGAATTTAAGAAATATTCTTTATTATATATACTCAGTGCTTTAAAATCTTTACAAGAAAACATTATATGTTCCCTAGAGCCTAAAGCCAACAATGATCACATATCTATACATCAAACTTTCATTGCAACGACAACAAAACTAACGCTGGCTCAGACGTTCCTTTGCACCCAAAAGAAAAAGAAGTCCCCCATTCTAATGGTTACTACACACACAAGAGAGTCGTGAGTAACTATGTTACTAAATGAGCCTGGAAACACAACACACTACTCATGCAATCCTAACCCCAAAACGATACAATATATTGAAAAGAAGCAAGCAAGTATAATCACACAAGTATACTAAAAATACTTATCAATACTTATCCTGGGAAACCATTATGTGCATCGCTTCCATATTACTCGTATCCACCTCAAGTAAAAAAAAATATAGTTAATCCGTAACCACAAAGGCTAAACGAGACTAGTAAGTTAGTATCATAGCACAGTACAAAATATATACACCATCGCTAGAAGCCATGAGACGTGGAACTTCCAGCACTCCATCGTCACGCAGTACACGACCATGGTAGCGAACCAGTCTCTTCGTGTCTTCGTGTACTTGATCCGTCCATGCGCCACCACACAACTACCAAGCCACGAACGTGGGTAATCATGGGCAAAGGTGACTTAGGTAAACTTACTTCAAGTATTAAAAATAGCTTTTACATTACTTAGTCCTTTATAAAATGTATTTGGTTCTCTATGAACCTCAACCAAATTTCCATAATTTTACTAAGCTTTCTCAACGTTTGGATATGTTCGGATTCTGTTCGGATTAAGACAACATCCGAACCGAACACGGAACAACCAAACGAATAAATATGAACTATATATCTCACGACCAGAACATAAAGCAATGTAACATGCAAGCAAACTTGTGGTGAAACTTATGCGGACATGAGAAAACGACTACCAAGACCCACCTTAGACTTCCGACATGGTTTTGGCTAAGGAAAATAGGAACCGAGCATAGCCGTGCTTAACCACCTGTGGAAAATTCTAAGTTCAGAATAGTCGGTACCCACAGTTAACGGTCGAGAAAACTATTCGGAATGAATGGCTCGGGAAAAGCTATTCGGAAATCAACGTTCGGGTAACCAATACCTTACCGAGAGATTAATTCCTTATCGAGAACCAACAGACTGATCTCACCAAGTTCTTCCATGGCACAACCTGAACAGGCATCACCCGAACACTAAAACCAGTCCAGTCCACATCTATGGGTAACCGAGCAATCCGACAGTGAAAAACCCTTACCGGATACTTAGTGATAAATCAACGGATCCCGAACATGTTTTAGCGGCTTCCTGATCAGTTTTCCCCAAGGCTTTGGATCGATTTCATGTTATCATAAGCATTCAAAACAAAAACGACAGTTGGATACACGATCGGAATCGAGAGCAGACGAATACTCACGGTTCCAGATCAATCGGCTTACCTGGAAACTCCCGAGAGTCGCCGATCGTGTATCCTGGCAGTCGGGACAGTCGCCGATCGAGGATTTTGCCAGCATCATGGGTTTTCTCCGAGGAAAAATCTCGAGCAACCCTTTCTCTAATGGGGAAAATTGGTTTTTATGGAAAATCCAGCAGCTTAGGGTGAGTCAGTAGGCTGGACACCCAGCTTCCACCATACGGCGACACATGGCTATCTGCTTGACATGTCCGGCCAGACAGGCAGGTGAAGCAGGCAAGCAAGCACGCTGCCTAGTCACATATCCGGACGCAGCTTGTAACAGTATAAACGTATTCGGACGTGCCAAAAGGCGCCTGATCAGATGCGAACGTGCCAATTACACGTCGATTAGTCGGGAACAATATCTCATCGAGGAAACTCAATTTTCTCTGGGGAAAATTCTTACTATTTATTCTCAAGGCCATTTTCCTTCATTGGCTCAAGAATAATTTCCTGACTAAGTTTTCCCGATCAATTAGGACGTTTTATGTCGAACCATCGGCGTTTCCAATCCGCTAAATTTCCTAAGGAATCTTTTTGTGGTGCTACTTCTTCCTGATTCCAACTTAAAATTTTTGCCTTCTCTCGGTCGCTTAACTAGCACTTCGCTTATCGCTATCCAGCCAATTCGGAAAAATACTATCTGTCCCTGATGAAGTAGTGTTTTTGCTTCCTTCTCATGAGGATAGGCCTTGGACTTCTCTTCCTGGGTATTTCTGCATTTATGAATTGTTCTTCATAAACTGCCATTTGTGGTTACCTCTTCCACACCTTCTAACGGCCTACCGCCACCGACGTCAGATCGCCATCTCTCAAGTGACCGCTGGTAGGACTAAGGCCATCGTGGGGCTCCACGTTCTTGTTGCAGAGATCGCGCTCAAATTGGGGGTCCAACTTTTGGAACGCCTCACCTCCTTCAAATATATCTCCAAGAAACCAGGGATTTATTATGTCTCTGGGAATCTTCACCTTGTTACACTCCCAAACAGTAAGGTCGACTTCTAGGAGAGGGCATGCTTCTACGTGCAAGCTAAATCCAACTCTATGCCCACACTTTTTGCTAGGACTGTCCGCAGGAGATGGAACACTAACGCTGGTAGGCGACCTACTCTGGTCGTCTCCTTATTTGTACGCGATTTGCCCTTTGCTAACTTGCGCTTTTTTGCTCTTTGTTTTCCAGTTCGCCCTATTGCCAAGAAAGCTAAAGACTTTCCAACTCTAAAAGACGACTTCACTGCTCTCAGGCCATCGAAGACCGTAGGGGGGTAGCTTTAACTCCAATCGCATCGCTGATGCTGTCGCCTCTTTAGTAGCTCGGGAGTCTAACCGATATTCTCCTCCTCCTCTTCTCATCCAGTCATCTACAACAATGGTGTGTCCCGTCGTGCAACTTCCGAATCTGGAGCAACGAGCTGCTGAGCTGGCCCGTAGGCGGGCTGAGAAAGAAAAGGCAGAGGCTGCTCAGAAAGCTGCCTTTGATGCCCAATTGCGGGCTGAGTCCTCTGTTGCGAAGGAAGCAACCTCTCCCATTGCTGCTGGAGAACCATAGTCTCCCCCAAGGGACTTTGATTCTTTCTTCCGAGGGAGATGACGTTCTTCCCTCTTCTCCCATGTTGGTGCCTCCACCACCCCCGAGCTCTGGGACCTCAGACATAGCTGCTGCTTCCTTCGGGAAGGAGGCTGCTTTGGCAAAGACTAAGGCAGCCACTGACAAGAGGAGAGACAAACAAACATCCTCCCGAACTGAAAAGGACCATGCTCCATGCGAGGAAGTGCCTCCACCACCTTCAACCGGGGGAGATCGCCAATCGGTGGACCATGGACCCGAGAAGAGTGCTTCCTCCTCTTCTACCATCGTGCCCGTTTAAAAGCCCAGGGCAGAGGAGAAAGGATCCTCTGGGAAAAAGCTTGAGGAGGCCAGGGCTTCTGACCAGCGGAGGATGGAGGAGAGAAGATCATCCCAGAAGGATGACGCGAACCAATGAAGGTTTGAGGAGAGGAGGGCTGAAGAAAGAAGGTCATCTCAGAGAGATGACAACACACGAATCTCCAACCTCATGGCTGCTGAAGGGAAAGGTCCCTCTAAGGACTCCGACCACCAACCCTTGGAGCTAGGAGAGTACGACTTCCAGTTTGGTTTTATCTGAACTGTTCCTCTCACTAACGATGTCTCAGCGAATGAGACGCTCCATCGGTATTTCCGCCTCTCTGGGTACCAGTCCATCCCCGAGAATCTCCTTGGCAAGTCCACCACCTACCAGGAGATATGTTTACGCAATACTGAGGTATCACCTTGGCTCCTTCTCTTCATTCTTCTGAGGTCTTTACTTACCTGACCTCTTCTGTGTTTTTAGCAAATGGGTTTTGTAAACCGTTTGAGGCTGGAATATGAGGAGAAACTGGAGAAGGTGAAGAAGGCTTCTTACAAAGACTATCACGATCTAAAAATCGAGAAGGGAAAGACTTCCGACGCCATCAAGCGTGCGATTGATGCAGAGTTTTCCAACAAGGGCCTTCTGAGGAAGGTTGACGATCTAGGCAAGCGATTACGCCCTACGTTCCTCGTTGTCCTCCATTAGAGAGGAACTAAAAGCGCTAAGAATGCGGCCTCGCAGCGTGAGGCTAAGCTGCAGAAGTTGCTACAGGCTGGTCAGGAGGAGGCCAAAAAGAGGGAAACCGAGCTGTCGGAGGAGCTGGAGAGAGTCTTGAAGGTGAGGAATGACCTTGGGTGGAAGTTAGAGTCAGATTGAAATGCTCATGCTGAAGAGGTCGAGAGGCTTTGGCTCCAAAAATGTCGAGAAGTCCGGAAGGCTGCCAGGGGAGCTCGGAAGGAAGGTGCGGCTAAGTACAAGCCCAGGTTTGAGAAGGTGGATAGGGCTGTTAAAGACCTAGAGCTCATCCAGGAGAACGCGCTTCTTCAGTCCCAAGCCCAAAGTCGTGCTGAGTTGTTGAATGACTTGGTAGAGAGGAGCATCTCCGGCCTGAAGGCCGACAAGGAGAAATGGGACAGAGCCCTCGACGACTTCAAAGCTGAGCTCGAGACTATGGACATCGTCAAGCTTGACCTTGAGCAGGACCTCCACGTGACGCCTCCCTCTGACAACTCTAGTTGCTCCGCGCTGGTCGCCCTCGCGGCTTTCACCTTCACCAACCCACAAGAGGTCACATCAAGAGAGGTGGTCGCCGTTGAACAGGAGTCCACATATACGGAGATGGAGGAGCAGTTCGTGGAGGTAGCACCGTCTGCTGAGGAGACTTTTGTGGTCACCATGAGTCCCTCCAGAGCTCCTGACTCAACTGCTATAGAATCGCTTTCTCTAGCTCTCGGCTAGTTCATGTCCAACCTCCGTACTATCTCCCCTGAGGTTGCTTCCGAGCTCTCGAAGGATTAAGAATATGCCGCTTGTGGCCTTAACGAAATTTTACCTGTACTTATTTTCTTTCAAAGTTTTTTTTTGCTTTCTCCTTGTACTTTCAGTGTGCCCAGGAGGGCTTTAATCCACAACTGTTTCCCTAAGGGGCTTCATTTTTAACATTACGCCTTTGTTTCTCTATTGCTTTGCATCTTTTTTATTGCGATATTTTGGCAATTCGCCGCTAGGACTAGGTAATACTTGGACCTTAAATTAGCTACAACTGCCAAGACTCGTGATCCTAACACTTTCTATTGTGCAAATAGGAAATTTTTTATTGTAACACTTGATGCTTCTTGCTTACATCGCCTAAAGAGATTCTATGGCAACATGTCGCCCTAGCCACGATGCAAAGGGAGAAGAGAGACTCAAGCAAGGCGTTACGAGGACTATGACGCAAAGGGAGAAGAGAAACCTCATAGAGGTTCTATGTAGATTATGATGCGAATGGAGAAGAGAGATCATCCTCATTTCCCCCTTCGCTCGGATTAAGATCAAGTTTGGGTTGACGACTTTGAACCCAAAACTTTCATATTCGCGTCCTTTCGTAAAGGCGGTGGAATATAGGCACGAAAAGTGATCCCGACTTACCCTATTAAAGACAAGGCTTTTAGGTGCGAGCTGAGTAGGCTTACCTCGTGCCACGCTTGAGCTATTCAAGCATTTTGCGGACATGGAGCGGCTTTCTTTTAAGGCGTTCTTAAGCTCACACAAGGTTGCAAGGAAACAAGTCCAAGTTGCCCTTTAACAATCAAGTGTCGTTTCACCAAGGCGTTTATGAGAAGCGCGCTGTTAGTTTGGGTAGTCTGGCCAGGTCGCCGATTTGTGAGTTCGTCAAAGGTCTCATGAGATGATACTAGTGAGCTCAATATTTATTTATATTATTATTCAACAGTTGTGCCCATAACAGACTGCCTACGTACCCTAGAGGGATCAAGCCATACCATAGTTTGGTTACACCAAAGAAATTGAAGGTTCAGTGAACCATGTTGTTTTTTGAAGTACATTAATTATAAGACTTCTTGAGATTGACAGAGTTTTAAGGTCGAGGCTTGCGCTTTCTATCCATGCGAACGAGCTGATAGACGCCGGGCTTGACGATGCGAGCGACACTGTAAGATCCTTCCTAGTTGGCGCCGAGCTTCCCAGCTCGATACTCTGACGTATTTTTTATGACTCTACGTAGCACTAGGTCACCTTCTTGAAATTCTTGCGGGTGAATGTTCTTATTGTAATATCTTGTCACCTGATTGTCATAGGTGTATAGGTGTATAAAAGCAAAATCCCGATGTACTTGAGCGTCAAAATTTTCTTCTAGCAATTCGTTTTTCAACAGCTCATCTCACGGGGGACTTGTCGCAGCAGCGTTAGGACACGCACTTCAGCGGGTATGACGGTTCGACACCGTAAACCATTGAGTATGGGAACTGTTGGGTGTCGCATTGTGGAGTTGTCCTATTTGACCAAAGCACGCCATCCAATTCGAACGCCCAATTCCCTTTTTTGAGGTCAACCGCTTCTTGAGGCATTTTGAAGTTCGCATGTTCGTTGCCTCCGCCTGTCCGTTCCCATGCAGGTTCTGCGGTGCGGAGTACTGAATCGTGATCTTGTACATGGCAAAAAAAGTTCTCAAAATATGCCGAGGTGAACTGGGTTCCATTGTCGGTGACGATAGCGTATGGGATGCCATGGCGGCGAAGGATGTTCTTCCAGAGAAAATTGATAACATCGTCATCTTTGATCTTGGCATAGGCCTCGGCCTCCACCCACTTTGTAAATTGTCGGTTAGGATCAGTACATACCTCTTCTTGTTGGACATGTGCAGAGGGCCAATGATGTCCATCACCCAACACATGAACGGGTATAAAGTCAAAACTAACCGCATTAGCTCGGTTGGCTGATGGATCACTGGGGCATACCTTTGGCATCGCTCACAATTTTGGGCATAAGTGATGCAATCTTTGTCCATTGTGGGCCAATAGTATCTTGCTTGCGAATCTTTTGGGCTAGGGGTCAACCTCCCGCATGGTTATTGTTGACTCCAGAATGGATTTCCTTAAGGACATGTCGTAGTTCTTCACTGTGGACGCAATACAGGAGTACCCCTGCCTGAACAATTTGTCTTCGAATTTATGTAGCGAGCGCTCCACTATTCGAGTTTCCTGGCCTGCCATTTTTTCTCATGTACCGTGTCGTATGCAATGTAGAGCGTGATCTCCGTTTTCCAATCATCCCCATCTCCGAGTCCATCTAACACATGACCACCTGGGTCTTCTCCTAGGTCGTCTTCATGAAGAGCTAAACCTAGCTCGGGCTCTATGTTGGCACAACTTTAGTCGTCGAGGGTGTTGGCGATCCTGGGCGTAGTGATGGTCTCTACTGGAGTCACTCAGCAGAGGCTTTCATCCGAAGCGGAAGCTAGGGCGGTGAGTTCGTCAGTAGCGCTATTTTCTTTGTATGGTACCCTTGTCAGTGTGAACCCTTCAAATGTTGGTGCTGCCTTTTGGATGAGCTACAAATACGCAGTGATTCTGTCATCCCGAGTTTCGTACTCACCACTATACTGACTCGCGACCAATTAAGAATCGCATTACACATCCACACTCTGCGCTTTGAATGCCTTAGCATAGCGGAGTCCAGCGAACGACACCTCGTACTCAGCCTCATTGTTCGACGCCGGGAACACAAGTCGGAAGGATTGTTCCAAGAGTTCTCATGTCGTAGATACGAGCTGGACGCTCACGCTAGTGGCCTTTCGTGAAGATGACTCGTCAACGTGAAATTGCCACGTGGAACTAGCCTTGCTGCTCGACCTCTCTTCTGGGAGGTATTCGCTGATAAAATAAGACAGCACATGGGACTTTAACGCTGTGCGAGGCTTATACTCAATGTCATACTCGCTGAGCTCGATCTTCTATCAGGCGAGTCATCTGGATTGCATTGGGCGGTGCAAGATCAATCGTAATGGATAGTTAGACAATACCGTCATGGAGTGAGACTGGAAGTAAGGTCGGAGCGTTTGAGCTGCATCACCACCGCCAAGAATTGCTTCTCGATCATCATGTACCGGGTTTTGGCGTCTTTTAGGGACTTGCTAACGTAAAAGATTGGTTTTTGCTCCCCGTTCTCCTCTCGGACGAGCACGCCGCTGACTGTTGCGCTAGACACCAGGATGTACAAATGTTTCCCCTATCTCTGGTTTGGCGAGAACCGATGGGGTTGTCAGGTACTTCTTGAGTTGTTGGAAGGCATGTTCTCATAAGTATTCCCACTCAAATTCCTTGTTAGAATCAAGCTTTTGGTAAAATGCCAGGCATTTGTCTGTGGATCGAGAAATGAACCAACTAAGTTGACTATTATGCTTTTGAACCTCTGGACCTCGCACAAGGAAGTATGGGACCGCATTCCAGTTATAGCGGAGACTTGCTTCAGGTTGGCTTCAATCCCACGCTATGTTACCAAGTACTCTAGGAATTCTCCCGAAGTCATGGCGAAGGTACATTTTGCTAGGTTAAGCTTCATCCCATAATTGTTGAAGACAGATAAGCATTCTTTCAAATGGTTAACGTGATCGTCCTCTGGTAGGGACTTTACCAACATGTCATCGATATATACTTCTATTGTCTTCCCAAGCTGTTCCGAGAACACCTTGTTCACCAGTCGTTAATATGTGGTTCTTGCGTTCTTTAATCTGAATAGCATGACCTTGTAGTAGTAGAGTCTTCTATTGGTCACGAAAGTTGTTTTGTCTCTATCGTTGGGATGCATAAGGATCTGATGGTACCCACAGAAGGCGTCGAGGAAGGTGAGCAGTTAATTTCTGGTGGTAGCCTCAACTAGTGGGAAGCTATCTTTGGGCATGCTTTGTTGACGTTGTGAAGTCCACACATACTCGCCACTTCCCATTCTTTTTTTGCCACGACAGGATTTGCCATTTCCCAGTCGAGATACTTCACTTCTAGGATTGATCCCGCCTTCAGTAATCGCTCTACGTTCGATTTCACCACCTCTGCTCTCCCTGAACCGAGCTTCATGCGTTTTTTTCCGAACGGGTTTGTACGTTCAGTCGACATTGAGCTCGTTGAATGTTACGTCGATTCTTATCCTTGTCATGTCGTCGATTAACCAGGCAAACGTGTGCTTGTTCTGTTTGAGGAAAGGGACCAATTCTTTGAAGATCTCTTTGTTGAGCTTCGTGCTGGTTCCCGCGCAATGATCGAGGTTACCTGGATCAATGCACGCTTGCAGTACTTTGTCGAGCTTAGAGTCACAGGGTTCCACTTGGTCAGCAACATCCTGTCCGGGCTCCTCAGCTCGGATCTGTAATTGCTATTGTTGTGGAACTCAGTGGAGTTTGTTTTCGCTCACAAAGCATAACCGAGCGATCCGCTGATTGCCATGCACCATTACAACGCCATTTTCGGTTATAAACTTAATGCACTGGTGGTAAGTAGATGGCACAGTCCGCATCACACGTATCCAAGGGGTTCCTAAGATAATGTTGTAGATGTCGAGAGCTTCTACTGCTGTGAATTTTATTTCCATCTTGACGTCTCCCAGGTAAGTAGCCAGCTTGATTGTCCCCATTGCCATGGTGGTAGCTCCGTTGAAAGTCGTCAAGGGTTGCTTCGAACATTTAATTCGCACGTCAGGCAAATACATTTTGTCGAACGTCTCCTTATAGAGAACATTCACCGAGCTCCTTAGGTCCACCAGTGCTCTGGTTACTTCGTAATCTTCGAGCATTAATTTGAGGACCAAGGCGTCATTATGCGGATGGTCGACGTGTCGTATCTTATGCTCGAAGAATTCCAAGATTGTGTCATTCAGAATCACGCCTTTCATGTCGTCAGTTTTGGAGCTAGCCTACCTGATGTAGCTCTTGATGGCGCGAACTGAATCACCACAAAAAGAATTCCCACCCATGATCATATTGATTTGTTTCCTAGCAATGGGGGCTTCCGCTAACTTCGAGCTTTGCATTTCAAGATCCCTCTTTGGGGGGGGGGGTCTATATCGTTATGATAACGAGCTTCTGACGCAGAGTTATTACGTTTCGCCAATTCTTCCGATTTGTACTTGTTGAACAACTGTTGTCAGAATCCATGACATTATTATGTGGTATGCTCCGTTGTTTTGTGGAGTTCCCAATATTTTTTAGAATTTCTGGTGCCATCTTCACGTGTTAAGTTGTTCGAGCGGGATTTATACTGAGTGACGCCCCTGAACCTCTCTTCGTAGCTCTTGCCTCAGTGCTTTGGTAGGCCTAGTGCTTTGGCGAGCTTTCGTCAGATCGACACTATCCCCTGCACGTCGGTAGTCGCGCTCGTGTCTTGGTTTTTCCTTGGAGCCTGGTTTCACTGTACCAGCATGCTTTTCTGCGTGTGCATTCCTTTATTCCTCCATTTGGACGAATATTGAAGCCCGGTGGAGCGTGTCTTCCAGGGAGACAGGTCGGTTGAGCATTAGATCATCTCGGAAGCGAGAATTAAACCAAAGTGCGTTCCTTAGGGCGAAAAGTCCTACCTCATCACTCACGACCATGTTAGATATGAAAGATTTAAACCTTGCAAGAAACGACCGCAAGGACTCGTCCTTTTTCTGGGACATGGTCCAGAGGTCGGCGTCAAAAGCTCACTTCTCAATGAACATTGAATAATTATTTATGAACGTCTTAGATAACTGGTTGAAGTTGTCGATGATATTGTCTTACAACCGCGAGAACTGGTTGAGGACGGCTCCTGACAGATTTTCCACGAACAGTTGGCAATAACTTGCATCTTTGTTATCCTCCCTCAACTTGCTCTCCCCATAGTGATGCAAAATGTCGTCATGTGAGCTCGAGGATAAGTTCTCCCCTCGTAGGGAGCGATTTTCAACTTTATGCTTGGAATCATAGCGTTGAATATGCGATGGGCAGATTAAGTCTTCTGGGTTTCTTCGATACCTCTGTTGACTTCTGGCAATGAACTTTTTGCCTTGTGGATTTGGGATTGGATGATCTGGAGCTCGGCGGTGCTTGGGCGAGGGTCTACTTTAGCGCTAAGAGCTCGGGGTCCGGATGCGCCGTTATTCCGTTTGGGGTTGACGCTTGTCGTCCTAATGTGTGACCATCATATGACCGATGATCATTTGGTGCCCCCATTGTTTTCATGTCGGGGAAGCAGGCTCTAGACTCTTGGCGGTGAGAGAGATAAGAGTGAATCGATCCTCGCCTGTTGTGCAGCTTGGGCCTGCGCCAACTCCTCCAACCTTAATATGGACTTTCTGTCTTGCTCCTCCCGCCGTTCGTTTCCCGCCCCCCCCATTAGTAAGATGAAGATACCTTGCATGTTATCCGGGAGTTGAGCTAGTGCCGCTTGTGTTTCGACAGCTACCGCGGGTGGATCTTGACTTTGATCTCCTGCATTCAAATTTTTCGGCTGATCCTCCTTGAATGTCTCCACCGTGGTTGATCGTAAGAGGTTGTTATCATCTCTGACCATGGCTTCCTGTGTGCGTTAGAGAAAGCAGAAGTGGACAAAATCTGGGAGAGAGGTTACCCGAGAATTATGTTGAGGTTAAGTGTAGCGGAGTGAAACTCTATCCTTCTTCTAGCGCCAAATGATGGATCTCAAAATCCAACTCAGAATTTAGGGTTATTTTGTGAGGATTGTGGATCAAGTAAACAAAGAAAAGAGTTTTTATTGACTTTTTTGGAATGTTTACAAAGGAAAGCTCAATGAATGTAAAGTACTTTTTTACAAGTTGCCCGCCACGTTCCTCTCCGCTCTCCCCTTTCTTTTATAGGCTCCTCCTCCAAATCGTAACAACCACCAAATTCTCTCCGTCGAATCTGCCATGATCAATGCGCCACTTATTAACCTTTTAATGTTGTTGACTCAATAATTGGCTTGGTCATGAGCTCGTGAGCCTTCTCCCCTTCAAAGGCTCGTTGCTTTCTTCTCCTCCGACCTCTTCCGTTCTTTCTTCATTATGGATCTTTGAGACCCACTTCATCTTTCTGGTTCGGGCTCCTGGTTATTCGAAATGGGTTTGGGTCAAGTGAAAACCACCTCCAACAACACCCATACCAAATGGATGAGCCTTTGCCAATCATAACATCACCACTGATAGAGGCACTCGGAGCCACAAACACATCTTTATCCACTAATGGAGATTTATCAAACACGTTCATCAACGTGCGAATCCTCGAAACTGAGAACCAAAAAAACATCCAGAAATTTTCATAAAATCAGGAAAGAAAACAATCCTCAATTTCAGATTTCAATCTAACCCCACAAGAAATTTAATTTCTGGAGAAGGGCACAAACAAGTGATATGGGTTAAATCTAAAGGTTGAAGAGAACGAGTATTAGATGATAAAAATTATGTTAGTATGTTAACACTTTATTAGCTGCTAATTAGTTTGTTAATCATCCCTTAACAAGTTAGTTAGAGGATTCTAAATTAATGAGGTGTGTATAAATAGTGAACAATGTACAGAGTAAAGTTTATCACGAAAATGTTTCCATTTACACAATAATGAGAAAAGCTTTATCTTCTTCTTGTTTATCTCTTTCGTGTAACCTCTATTAGAGTTGAATCGAACTCCTGACATGGTGGCGAAATTCAAAGTCTTTCGCAAGCTAATCATACTCTCGATTCATTCCTCTTTACTCTCATATCTGATTTTAAAATCGAAGATCATAGATTTCTCTTTTCTGAAATTGATTTATCGAATCATCTTTCCCCATCCGAGAATAGCTTCACAATTTTCTCAACAACAACAAAGTTCTTTTTCAGCTGTTAGAACTAATATGAGGCAACAAGCGAATCGGAAACATACATATCTATATGAGAATCCCTATTATCTTCACAACAATGATCACACATGTTTAATCCTTGTCTTTGATCGATTGACTAGTGGAGCCGATTTTCACTCTTGGAGAAGATCGGTCAGATTGGCTTTGAACGTTAGAAACAAATTTGGTTTCGTTAATGGTATGATTCCTAAACCTCCTGATGATGATGTTAATGTTGGATCTTGGTCAAGATGCAATGATATAGTGTCAAATTGGTTGCTTAATTTGGTAGCGAAGAACATTAGTGTTAGTGTGTTGTATATGCCTACTGCTCAAGTCGTATGGAATCGCTTAATAACCAGATTTAAAAAAGGTGGTGTCACTTGTATCTTTGAAATAGAGAAAAGCTTGTGTCTAGTTAGTCAAGGAGCTCGAGATGTTAGCTTATACTACACATAGTTGGTCACTTTATGGGAAAATCATACAAATCTTGTTCAGATGCCACTTTGTTCTTGTGGAAAATGTGAATGTGAAGCTATCAAAAACTAGATGAGTATGCCAGATAAAAGTAGAATAATGAAGTTCTTGATGGGACTAAATGAATCATATGAATCTACTAAAAGGCAAATACTGATGATGAAGCCTTTACCAATAATTGAAGAAGCTTTTAACATGGTATGTCAAGATGAAAGACAAAGGGTTATGAAGCCAATTGCAAATGTTGATAATTTGGTCTTTCAGAACTCATGTTCTGAAGAGAATGAGGCCTCACACATTGCTGCCTATACAAATTACAAACCAAGATCTCGCCCTGTGTGCACTCATTGTGGAATGACTAGAAATGTTGTAACCAAGTGTTACAAATTACATGGTTATCCGCCTGGTCATCCTGTTTACAAAGATCTTTCAACGGGTCCATATAATCAAAAACTAAACTATAATAAGAAGGCTCCTATTGTTTAGAACCCGCGTAGCACACCACATTGGAAGGCACCACATACTTCTTATAACAAGGAGAATGATATAGCCAATGTAAAGTCTAAAAAATTCACACCAATCTCTCATTCTCATAACAACAACAGTGGCTTGGATCTAAGCACATTCTCAAAAGAAAAAATTCAACAACTTATCTCACAACTCAGTACCAGTGTTCAGTCACAAGAGAGGATGTTTTCTCATTCAGTCTTTACAATCACTGAGCATGGAGTTATGGCTTGTAATGCAATAGCAGGTATCTTTCCATTCCCTTCTATAAACCTAAAATGTGAAAACCAGAAACTTACATATAAAAACTATTGCTTATTATCTTTGACAAATGTCATTTCTAGTGGTGCTTGGATAATAGATAGCGGAGCAACTAAACATGTTTTTCTGACTTGTCTATGTTTGCAGAGGCACAGCCCGTTCAAAACATGATAGTTTCATTACCAAATGGTGTTAGATCTCCCATCACTCGTATAGGAACAATACACTTGATTCCTACATTGACATTGCATATCCCTTCATTTAATTTTAATCTCATCTCTGCTAGTTCTTTGCTTCAGTATAGTATGTGTGCAACTCACTTTTTCTCTGATTGTTGTATAATTCAGGACTTTTCTCCGAGATTGACGATTGGGAAGTGTAAACTTTTGCATAATCTCTATGTCTTTACTTCTCAAGATGTTAGTCCTTAAAAACACCAACCTTTTTGTGCTTCTTTACTTACTAATGGAAACTTGTGGCATCATCGTCTTGGCCATCGTTCCTCAGCTAAACTTCAAAGTTTTTCAAGTATTGCTTCCTTTCCGAAAGTTGTTTCTATTTCTCCTTCTTATTGTTCAATTTGTAATTTAGCTAAGAGAGTGTCGTATGTGTCTCATAATAATGTATCAAAAGATGCTTTTGATTTGATTCACTTAGATATTTGGGATCTATTTGCACATGAGACTACTGAAGGTTTTAGATATTTCTTGACTTTAGTAGATGATTCTACTCGTGTAACATGGATTTATGTAATGAGAAATAAAAGTGATGTTCAAACAATTTTTCCTTCCTTTTTTGCGTCTAATTCAAACTCAATATGATAAAGTTGTCAAAGCCATAAGATCTGATAATGCTCATGAACTTGCATTTCCTGATTTGATAAAAGATAAGGGCATGAATCATTATTCCTCATGTGTAGATACGCCTAAGCAAAACTCAGTTGTAGAGCGTAAACATCAACATATTTTGCCTATATCTAGAGCTATGTTCTTTCAGTCTAATGTGTTTGTGGAATATTGGGGAGGTTGTGTGAAAACAATTGTTTTCTTGATAAATAGAACCCCATCTCCATTGCTTGAAAACTTGACTCCTTATCAAAAATTGTCTCTGACAGAACCTGATTTAGCCAATATTTGTGTCTTTGGTTGTTTGTGTTATTCTTCTACTTATCCAAAGTACAAACTAAATTTTCTCCTATAGAAAAATCCTATGTTTTCTTAGGTTATCCCTTAGGCTATAAAGGCTATAAGATTCTTGATCTTGATACTAATCAAATTTCAATATCCAAGAATGTAGTATTTCATGAGACAATTTTTCCTTTCAAGGATAAAAATGCATCATCATCTTCTGTTCCAAATTTTTTTCCTTCTGCAATTTTACCAGTTCCTATTTTACATAAAAATGCATCTACTGATGATTTTTCTTTTCCAGATTGTGCTCGCCCTGCAACTGTTTTTATTGATTCTGTATCTACTTCCATCTTTACATCTAGTTCTAGCTCTGCATCTATTCTCAATCTACTTATGAACCTACTTATAGTTCCACTTCATTTGCACCTAGTTCTAGTTCCACATCTGCATCTAGTTTAGTTCTGCATTTGCATCTACTTCTAGTGTTGCATCTGCATCTAGTTCTAGCAATACACAATTTGACACCATCACTATTAAAAAACCAATTGTCATAGATTTGACTTATTCAGGTCCTACACTCAGTGACAGGAAACAGAGACAGTCCAAAGCTTCACATTATCTGACTAAGTACCACTGCTACCTCACACAAAAAGAAACACCAATACATGTTTCACCTTTATCACCAACATCATTACCACAATCATCCTCTACATATCCCTTGTCTTTTGTCCTCAATTATGATTCTCTTTCCCCTTCTTTCAAGGCCTTTATACTCTAAGATACAGAACCTAGAACTTTTTCCCAGGCCATAAAATCACCTCAGTGGACAGCAGGTATGAATGATGAACTTGATTCACTTGTAAAGAGTAACACTTTTACTATGATTTCTTTACCTCCGGGGAAGAATGTTGTTGGCTAGAAATGGGTTTATAAATTGAAGTTTAACCCATATGGTACCATTGAGAAATATAAAGGTAGGCTCGTACCTAAGGGTTTTATTCAACAAGAGGGAGTTGACTATTTTGATACATTTTCTCTTGTTGCTAAGTTAGCTATAGTCACGCTTTTATTAGGTACAACAGCTAGAATGGGTTTGAGCTTAACATAAATGGACATGTCTAATGCTTTCCTTCATGGAACATTAGATGAGGAGATATACATAGCTTTTCCTTTACGATATACTCCACTAGAAGGAACATAATTGCCAGAGAATCCAGTTTGTAAGCTACACAAGTCATTCCTAAAACAAGTGTCACGAGAGTGGTATCAACGATTCTCTACTGTCTTATTAGGTTTTGGATTTCTTCAGTCTGGTGTAGAATATACTCTGTTTGTCAAAACCTATGGGGCTTCCTTTGTGGCTTTTCTTGTATACGTTGATAACATTGTCATCACTAGCAATAATGATGCAACTGTGAAGAGTGTTAAGAGGACATTTCACATTGCTTTCAATATTAAAGGCATGGAGCCTATGAAGAATTTTCTAGGCTTGGAAGTGGCAAGGTCCTCAGCAGGAATTTATATTATCCAAAGAAAGTATGCCCCAGATTTGATAGAAGAACTTGGTCTTCTTGCTTCTAAGTCGTGCTCTGTTCCGATGGATCTTACTGTCAATTTAAGTATTCAGACTGGTGTTGATTTGGCTAATCATACACCATATCAAGAACTAGTTGAGAAGCTGCTTTACCTTACTCTAACACGCCTTGACATCACTTTTGCAGTTCACAAATTACGTTAGTTCCTCTCTAAGCCAACTGATATTCACTTTGCTGCACTCAAGGATTGTCAGGTACCTCAAATCCAATCTAGGTCAAGGACTTCGTTATTCTGCATCGACAAAATTATGCCTCAATGCTTTTTCTGATGCTGATTGGGCATCTTACCTTGATTCATGACGTTTTGTTTCTGGTTATTGCGTGTACTTGGGAAGTTTTTTGATCTCATGGAAGTCATGAAAGCAACGTGTTTTTAGTCGTAGCAATACAAAGGTTGAATACAGGTCAAAGGCGGAAGCAACTTGTGAACTCCTTTGGCTTGATCAGATTTTGCGAGACTTACATGTTCAGAAAACATCACCATCTAAATTGTTTTTTGATAAGAAATCGACACTTTACATAGCTTCTAATCCTGTTTAACACGAGAGAACAAAGCATGTTGAGGTCGATTGTCACAAGGTTCGAGAACAGCTCAAGAATGGCTTTCTAAAAACCTTCTATGTTGACACAAGGAATCAACATGAGGAAATCTTAACAAAGCCTTTGTCCTCTTCACAGTTTCATTCTTTGTTGGCTAAAATGTCTATTTCATGCCTCTATCTTCCTCTTTTAGATCCAGATTGAGTCTTGAGGGGGGTGTATTAGATGATAAACATTTTGTTAGTATGTTAACATTCTGTTAGCTGCTAATTAGTTTGTTAATCATCCGCTAACAAGTTAGAGGATTCTAAATTAATGAGCTGTGTATAAATAGTGAACAATGTACGGAGTAAAGTTTAACAAGAACATTTTCCATTTACACAATAATGAGAAAAGTTTATCTTCTTCTTGTTCATCTCTTTCGTGTAGCCTCCATTTGGGCTGAATCAAAGCTCGCGACAGCGAGAGCAAAGTGATTAGGATCTAGCTTACGCTGTTCCTTGAAGATGAGAACCTACACGAACAAGAGCTTGACCAGTCTCGCGGATCCAAAAACCTACTGTGTAAAGGGCTCTTCCCCAGAGTCCCATTTTCTTATGCTCAGATCACCCAAGAAGACAACGATAACGACTATGTCGTTCCAGAGGTTTTGAGGAAATATTGTATTTTATTTACTGAGTTTGCTCTCAACATACCTCTAAAAATTGAAACCGAACTAAATCAATTTTAATACAAGGATTGTCATGACCATCTTGAAATTGCCGATCATACCTCATCTCCCACCAAGTGTCCATTCATCTTCGGTCAAGTCTCCGATCAAGTCTCAGTTCATCCTCTTATCATTTCGTTTCCAGTAAATTTCTCTAACCTTTATGTTTTATACAGTTAACATGATCTAAGAAGACCTACCTAACTGTTTGAAAAGTTGTTTCACAAATCGTTTGCAATATTTTATTTTGTTTTAAATTTTTTCTGATATTAATTACCTTCACTTGTTCTAAGCGGCTGGAAGCAACATTTAATCGAAGATAATTTTGTGTTTATACGATTCCTCACACAAGCTGAATTATTTGGATATATGTTCAATGTTTCTTAATTATTTAAGACGATTTTGGAAATTCGTCTTCAATCACCTCTTAATTTTTTGCCACTGAATCCGAATACCACAAGTCATATGGATCATATGATGTTATCTCCACATCAACATACATTTGTAGGTGAGGTGTTAGATGATTTTTTTGAGCTAATAACACGTAGGGGATGGGAATTGATCATTCTCATATCCTTCAATCTCCCACAACAAATATATTTTCAAAAAGGTATTTCAAATTGTGTTGTCTTAAAAAATGTATATAAATGACAAAGTCTTATTTAATGACTCGGAACCAGCATAAATCTTATTTCGCTATAATCCGGTCATTGAATTTTTTATTCTAAGAAAAATGTTATTTTTCTAAATTTCAGAAGACTTGAAATTGTTTAGTTATTAAAAAGAAGGGATTTTTTTTTTAAGTTTTGGAAAGCTACAAGAACTTGGACTCCGTCAGTTCCAAGAAAGTTGGAAAATTGTAAGTCAAGATATAATATGGAAAAGATCTTTTACTTACGAGAAACATTTCTGGAATGTCTTGGAGACTTTAGATGCAATATCATCATTCAAATCATGCATAAAATGTACAATGGTTCTCTTTGGTAGATCAAACTCTCTTGTGTATTCTCAGTTCGCTTTTTTCTGCTACAAGTAATTAACTTTCAAATACATTTCTTGCTTGTAGTCATCCGTAAGAATCTCCTCTACATACAAATTTTTTGTTTCTCCTAAGATCAAATACGGGTCTTCGCTTCTCTATCATGCCAAGACTTCAAAGTAATCAACATTAAACTAGCATAAACCTTCAACTTCAGTATTTCTATAGGATCAAGTAATATAAAATAGTCCAAATCCAAAATGTTGAAGTACAAAAAGATCATTTAATGTACAATGTTCTTTCATACTAAAATGTGATTAGAGACTTGGTTTATTATCTAGTTACATCTGGTTATGTTAACATCTGTTAGCATTAATCAAGATAGTTAGTTAAGTATTCAGTTGGTAAATGACGTTGTATATTTGGTTAATGATGTACGATGTTTTGAGCTAAGAAGCAAGAAAGATACATTTTTAACGATAATAACAAACTCTTCTTCTTGCTTTCTTCTTAATATTCTTCTTCTTCGAGCTTGATTCCTCTGTCTTAATATGGTATTAGAGCAATTGAGCTTTGTTCTCTCTTCCGCTTAATCAATTCAACTTCTTTGTCTCCAAAATTGACAGATCAATCACAATCGATTTTGTTTTCTGAGTTTTCTGATTGATTTTTTGTAACCACGATTGCTCCGTCAGAAAATATGGCAACGACATATGCGACGGTGACATCGAGTACATATGCAAATCAAGCTTCATATTCTTCCAGATCTCAATCTATGGATTTCTATGAAAATCCTTACTATCTTCACAACAATGACCACGACGGCTTAATACTTGTCTCTGTTAGAGTTGCGGCGACGTCAAAATTTCACTTTTGGTGCAGATTTGTACAAATGGCCTTGAATTTTCTCAACAAGCTTGGAATCATAGACGAATCTATAATGAAGCCACTTGATGGACATCGTGATTCAAGTTAATGGTCTAGATGTAACGATATGGTAGTGACTTCACTTATGAACTTTGTTTCAAAGAAAATTGGTTAGTCATTCTTATTCATATCTACTGCTGAAGGAATTTGGAAGAATTTGCTATTTAGATTTAAGGAAGATGATGCCCTAGAGTATATGGCATAGAACAAATTAAAGGTTGAGTAAGATTGAACAAGGAGCTATGGATGGCTCAACTTAATTCACTGAGTTAGTCACCTTAGGGGAAGAACATAAGATTTATGTAGACTTACATGTTTGTATGTGTAGGAAAAGCTACAACAAAGAAGTCATGTAACTAAGTTCGTGATTGGCTTAAAGGATTCTTAGGAGCAGATAAGACGTCATATACTCATGCTTAAGCCTATTCTATATTGGAAGAAGCTTTCAAAATTGTCACATAAGATGAGAGACAACAGAACATTAAGCCTAATACAAGAAGCGATAATGGGCCTTTAATACACCAATTGAGAATCAAACAATCGCAAAAGGAGATACTCAGGGATACATTGATGCTTACAACACACAAAAGCCATTCCAGAAGCCAATATGTACACACTGTGGAAAGTTTAGGCATTCAATTCATAAATGCTTTAAACTGTATGGTATCCTCCTGGTTATAAGTTCTCTACACCTACATATAATCATAGGAATAATTAGAAGGTGATGCAACAAGGAAGAAGCTCAGGATCATTCCAGAAACAAAATGATGTGGTGAATGCATATACAGACACAAACATATATCCTTATACACTTCTTGTGTATCAACCAAAAATGACAATTTGATGAGACCTGTGTTGATCACAAATGTCAAAGGAAATCTGGATATACAGGAAAATCTTACTCAAGAACAAATTCATTGTTTGATCTAACAATTCAATAAAAATCTCAATATAGCTTTGATGTGTCATTATTTTAGTATGTTTTTAGTACGGTTTTCATTCGAGATCTATGGTTTTTAGTATGTATTCAGATTGTTTTGGCACGGTTTTGTGTTCTTTGTTGTTTTTACAGGATTCGAGCTTGAATGTGCGAAAAGGAAGTATTTTGGATGGATTTCAAGCCTCGAAGGAAGTGTTCGCGCAAAGCTGGAAAATACCAAGATTTTTGGGCACAGATCGACCGATCCAGGGACATGGATCGATCGATCCCTGTCCCAATTTTCGGACCGGTTTTACGAAGAACCAGATCGAACTTATTTCAGACCGGATTTCATCAAAAAAACCTAGACTCGAGTTTCTCTTGATAATGCAACTTTTTGACTTTTAGAGAGCTTTGAGAGAGTTTGTAACCTAAGGAGAAGAAT
>OVAN01002831.1:0-31588 GCA_900406275.1 Anastatica hierochuntica
TTTATTCCAAAATTTTTATTATTAAAGATAAGAATATAATTTTATTATTTACAATTAAATATAATGTCGATGAAGAGGTGTAAAGAAAATATAAGAATATATTTTATTATTTTTATTCATAGCTTTAAGGTTTGTGAAAGAGGAAGAAAAAATAGCTTAATAAATTTTTTTTTGTTGATTGTACAACCCTTGCTAGAGTATTTGTAGAAAAATTATAGGTTGATTTGTTTAATATCACCTAAAAAAGTTATGAATTATTCAAAATAAAATCTCTATATTTGGAGAAAAACGCTTATAGTTGAAAATAACTTTTTGAAAAGAATATCTTTTGAACATGTTAAAGAAAAAGATAATACAAACAATTGTAGTTGTATCTTAAATTTCTATATTTTAGGAAGAAAATATTGAAATAAATAAAAAAAAATAAAAGAAAAAAGGTTGATCATTTGTTACGCAAGGATTCCTCTCTATATAGGGAGAGTAACAAATATGAGAGTAAAACTCATATTTTCCACCAATTAAGTGTGTTCCATATATTTTACTCTAAATACTTGTTTTTTATAAATGGTAAAATGTTGGCTGAAAAAAGAGGAATTACAAGTTCCACTGATTTTTTTTCCTCTAAACAAACATCCATTTGCACCCTAATTAAAACGTAATTCAGTGTAAAACTAAATTTACTCTGACTTACTGTATTTTTTTATTCTATTAGATTCTATGAATCTCACCTTAAGACGATAATGTTTACATTACTTTGAAGATTAGAAAGGTTCCCAAATACTCGTTTTGTTTCAAAATAAATGAAGTTAAGAAAAAGATTTTTTTATTTTATATTAAATGAAATTTTGGATTTTAAATATAAAATTGAGAATAATTTCTTTTTTTTTACCCTACTATTAATGTTTTCCTCAATAATTATCAATTACTTTTATCAAAAAAATAACTATCAATTATTTGTTTTTTAATCTTTTTTGGTCAAAAATGTCTTCTTAATTCATAAACTTAAATCGCTCCCGTAACACGACTACGGAAAGGTTGTTTTGCTAGTTTATCTGCTAGGACATATGAGTCTCTAGCTATATAAGCAAATGTGACCTCATCAAAGGAGGTTGAAAGAAAGGAGATAACTAACAAGATGCCACACACTTCTAAGAGCGTATCGCCCGAGTTGATGTCTTTGATCACATTTGAGAGTCTGAGCGAAAGCAAATCCTGTTATACTCGAGCTCCACCGCTTGCCTGAGTGCCGACACCATAGCAAATGCCTCTGCCGCCAACGGTGATCGCACATTTTCCTCTGTTTTTGCTTTCTGATTCAAAAGTGTAAGTTGTTCTGATTGGAACACCCATCCTAGTCTTGCCACAGAAGTCTTTGCCGACCAAGCTACATCTTTGTTGCAGTAGATCACGCCTCTCTCATGCGGAAGTGGGACTCTCTGTTTCCAGCTCTGTTTTGGCTTCTTTTGTGTGGCTACACTTTGAATCCATTCGTGTACACTGCTCAGCGCCTTTATGATAATTTGCTCTCCCGCTATGCGCTTCTCCTCAAATATTTTCTTTTTTCTAGTTGTCCACAGATTCGAGCAGATCCACGAAAAAAAAGTGTATGAGCTTACTCCTGTAGGTGGCAGAAAAATTATGTTTTTCCTTGTGTTCATTCCTTCCACAAGTGTGTCGAAATGACTTAACACAAACGGATACTTCACACGAAGCAGTCTCCATGTCCTCAAAGCAAACCTGCAATTGAAAAACAAGTGGGCTGCTGTTTCAGATTCTCCAAAACGACAATAGTTTGATTGTGGGATGATTCCTCTAGCTGCTAGGTTTTCTCCTACCGATAAGGCTCCTTGGATTAATTTCCATAGAAAGGTTTTTACTTTTAGAGAAAAGTTCCCCCTTCAGACATCTTTGTGCTAATTGATCAAATATTCTTCTCCCTGCACACCAGGATCTGATTGCGTAAGTCCTCTGGCCACATGATATCCTGACTTGGTTGTGTACGAACCAGATATATGAGGCAATCATACAAGCTTATCCCTTCCATCACAACGACTAGGATTGATCTTGAGAATTGATGGCTCCCATTATGGAATTGTTGCTTTGATCTTATCCTCATCCCAATACCTATTGCTTGTCATTAATTCAGCGATTTTCAGGTTTTGATCGGTCTCCATGGGAGGACCTACAGGTCATAGTGGTTCCGTAAGAGATAGCCAGGCATCTTTCAATACTAATGTACCTTGACCATTACGTATAACCTTTTCGAGTTTCTTTACTAGCAGGTCCTTGTCGATAACTATTCTCCTCCATCCGTGAGAGGCCGATGATGGGACTTTTTCCTCTAAGAAGGAGTTTGTTCTACAATATTTTCCCACGAGAACTCGTGCTAATAGACTTTGTGGCTTTGAGAGAATTCTCCAACTTAAGTTTGCAAGCAAAGCGTCATTGAAAGTTTGAATATCACGAAATCCTAGCCCCCTCTTTCTTTGATTTGGTTAATTTTTGCCAAGATACCCAACACATTTTTTGCTTCTCCGGAGAGGTGTCCCAGCAAAACTGTGTGAGCACCGATTGAATCCTTTTACAAAGGCTCAATGAAATCTTAAAACACGACATGGTGTATATAGGCATAGTCGTAATAACACAATGGAGGAGTACCATTTTTTCGGCACTTGATAGAAACCGTGATGTTTTTGCTATCGCTTATTGTTGGATTCTATCCACAATTGATGTAACAAATCCTTCTTTTTCCTTCCAAAGTGCTATGGGAGGGCTAAGTATGTTCCTATCCCTCCCTCTTTATCAATGCCAAGCTCCTTTTTTGCCCATGTCTTTGCCACCGAAGGTGTCTTTGATGAGAAGGTTATAGCCAATTTTTGACGATTAATTTGTTGTCCTAATGCTTATTCATATTTTTAAAGACCTCTTTAAGCGCCTTACAACTTTGTTTATTTGACTTGCAAAAAAACATATTGTCATCGGCGGAGAGTAAGTGGTTCACCATGGGGCTCCTTCTTGCTACTTTGATTCCCGGGAGTTGTCCTTTGTCTTGTGCTTCCATACAAAGTCTGGAAAGCACTTCTCCACACAAGATAAAGAGGTATGGAGATAGAGAATCCCCTTGTTGGATTCCTCTCGACGGGAAGGCTTTTCCATGGACCGAACCGTTGAGCAAGAAAGCACACAAAACGGTTGTGACGCATTGCATGACCCACCTTACGAAAGTTTGGTGGAAACCCATCTTTTACAATACAAGTTGTACAAAATCCCATTATACACGGTCGTACGCTTTGCTCATGTCCGTCTTTATCGCCACTGATCATCGTTCCTTTGCCTCGGAAGTTTTAAGTTAATGAAGTACCTCATGAGTGAATAACACATTATCCGCTATTGCTCTCTTCGGCACGAAAGCGGACTAATTTTCCATTACAATTTCATCTAGCAGAGGTTGCAATCTGAGGGTGAAAAATTTTGAGATTTTCTTATAATAGACATTACATAATGTGATTGGGCGGTAGTTCGTAACTGTTGTAGGGCTTGGATTTTTCGGCATTAAGAAGATGTGAGTTTCATTGAGTGAACTTGGGAAATGGCATATTCTGAAGATGTTTTGTATCTCTTTCGTTACTTCTTTTCTTATCCCTGGCAAATTTTAGTGAAAAAACTTGCGGAAAAACGTTCGCCCCCGAAGCTTTATCCGGGTGGATTTAGAAAAGGCTGATTTAATCTCTTCCGGTGAAGGGATCTTGGTTAGGTTGTCATTCATCGTTTCCGAGGCGCATGGCTTCACAACTCGATTCACTATACCACCCTTGTTTCCTTGTTGCGACGTAAACAACTTTGCATAGTATTTCTCAATAGTTTCAGCTATCTGAGTTTCCTCGTAGACTGCCTTTCCCTGATCATCGTGTATGATTGAGATAGTATTGACTGCTTTATGCCCCTTTGTTGCCGCGTAAAAATAGCTCGTATTCCTGTCTCCGAGATTTAGCCAAAGTTGTCTACTCCTCTGTTTCCAAAAAACCTCCTCTCCTTTATAAGCAATTTTAAGATGTGTGGTTAGTTTCTTGAAAAAAGAAGAAAAACAGTGGTTATTTTTCCAAATTAATATTTACCTTCTTAGTTTAAAATAAATTAATTTTTGGACATTAACGGTGTTAAATAATTACTAAAACTAAAATTAAAATTAATGCCCAACATTTAAAAATAAAGCAACTTAATATCCAACTTTTTTATTTGATACATATTAAATCCTAAATATTCTATACCGCTAAATTGATAAAAGATTGCGAGATGCACAATTTTAGCCACTACAAACAAAATTATTTTGATTCAAATTTAAAATATTTTTTGTATGAAAAAGATCATCAACTCTCTTTTTCGTAAAACATCTCGAAATTTTGTGGCGGTTTAGATTTAACTAGAAACTTATCTAAGATAATCATATAGCCTGATACTAAATTCAAAATTAAATCAAACATTATAGTGAAAACGACAACTTCTCCATTTAAACCAAGAAAGTTTAAGGCTAAATGATTTTTTATTATCGATAAAAATAACAACTTTAGTTATTAGATCAAACAGACTTCTACATATCTTATATATATCTATATATATATATATATATATCTATATATATATATATATATATCTAACTAATAAAAAGGGACTCATTCTTGCTTCTCAGCTATGCCACATCATCCAAAATAGACGCATCAAAATGCCGCCACGTCAGCATATAAGACTAAAATAATTTGTGTTCATGCCCTTCCTCTCCCCTTTCGTCTCCTTTTCTCAGGGTCATAACCAATCGCCATTAAACCATCTTAATCGCCCACTACATCCCCAAAAGAAACGTCTCAACCCTCCACTAATTTCACATTTATGATGGTTTCTGTAACCTTATAAACTTACCTCTCTGGGTTATATAGCCTTTGCTCCTCCCAGCCCGGTTCGTAATGCATCCAAGCGAGTGTCTCCATCACGTACTCCTTAGATTTGAAGTTATGCATAATCACTTGAAGATTGGGCACACCTTCGACCAAGGGATGTTGAGCCAAATTGAAATCTTTTATAGCATACAGAACTCCCTCTGCGTCGAAACCAACCAAGTAATCATCATCTAAAAATGTTCTCTATTCTTCTTCTTCGATGCATAAATCGATTCACTAAACAGAACAAAATGACAAGCCAAGGTGTTTTGTATCTCTCTGTTTTGGTATGCTCAGATCCTCGCTCCATCCATAGGAATCTTTGTATATTGAATTCAATGTATTTAGTTATTAAATTAGATGATCACGACGACAATAGTGTTTTAGAGTGGCCATCGAATTTCTCAATGGTTGAAGTTGAGATTTTCCGATCTGGGTTTCCCAAGCTGAGAATTTTAGTTTCCATCATGTAAAGATGATTTCTTTCTTTACCTTCATGAATCTTTTGTGGGTTTTTTCTCAATTAATAAAATTGTTTCTTTGTGTCACCAAAACAGTTACCTTTGTCCTGAACCATACACAGAGGAGAAACTAAAGGTGCGTTTTATATTTCTTAGATTCTTTGTAGTTATCAAAGCCTGTTGATTCGTTGATGTTTAGGTTAAATTTTTGTGATTTGTAGGATCCTCCTACTCCAATGCCAAAAGATACAGTTTTGGATGCTCTAAAAGTCTCAGTTGGTAAGGAATCAACACTCAACGCTGTCTTTCTTATGTTTATAGGCTATTTTTACCTGAATCTTAAAGAAGCTCTCTTCTGTTCTTTCTGTAAATGTAAGAAACCATCTAATCCTCATACGTTGCAAAGCGAGACCAAAGTTCGAGGGATAAGATTGCTTCGACTCCAGTTCGGTATTGACCGACAACGGAGGAAAAAACTTCCGATGCGCCGTTACACGGATTGTGAGTTAGAGGAAAACTTAAAAAGCGATACAGAAACCTATGAGTGGTGGTTGAAGTTAGGAATGAGAAGAAGAAAAAAGAAAAGAAGAAGACGAGAATGGAGTTTGGCATTAAATACAAAGCAGAGTTCTCACTGTTTGAATATGAAATCAATACCATGCCTTTCAAAGGTATGCAGTCGAATCTGATGGAGAAAAATTGCCACAAGTTTTTCTACTTTTAGCGGTAACTATCTCAAAACTAATGGAAATAATCAGAACTCGATGACCCTAAAGCAAGTACAATGTTTATATTAATGTAAACCAACTATTTTCCTGTCAAATTCTCAAATCTCACATCTTTGTCAAATTTTAAATGGAACCTCAAATCTTTTTATTTGGCTTTTGTTTTTTCTCTCAGGTTATTTAGATTGTGGCTTAAATCTCATTTGTTGTTCTTATATAGATTGAGTCTAGAGAGCTATTTAATTTGTTCATCTATTGAGCTAGAGTTTTTATTCTATATTGAGTCTAGATTTTTTGTCGAAGCTGTAATTAGGATTCTTATTCTACTTTTTTATTAGCAATATTTTCTTGAAACAAAATGCGCATATGTAGAAAGCCAGGATTGCATCTTTTCTATGTTTTGATATGACCTATTTGCTTTTTTTTGTGCAGGTGTTTACTGTGGTAGTGATCTGAAGAGGCAAGGAAGCACCATACACAGGGGAAGGCGAACCAGGGATGGTGTTGATGTGAAACCTAACTAAATTGACACCAGTCTACTCTTGCATACAATTTCATTTAAAGGATTATTGGTATCCTCCTTGATACATGCTTTTTCAAACAGCAGAACTCATTCGAGTTTTCAAAATACTTGTGATATAAATCTAATCACGGAGATCAATAATGAAAACAATGATCATATCAGTTACATACCAAGAAATAGAAATGACTACAAATAACACTATAATATGTGAGTAACGACACCTCCTGGACAGTATTACGCTTTTTGATCCACATCACTTGCCATCAATACCCGCAACACCAATTCGATTTATTAATTAAGAAGTTTGAAGCAAATATCAAACTGTCTCAAAAGTTTTTAAGAGTATAGCAAGATAAGTAAAATGAACATACAAAATACATAAAATTTGACAAAATATATATGTGTGTGTGTGTGATATTTAAATTAAGATCAGCTTTTAGTTTCAAAGTGAATAAAAATGTGAATTTCATTTAAAGGCGATTAAATAATCTCCTCAAAAATAAAATGCATTTTTGGCCTTTAAATGATGCATATTGCAGAGCCTCTTCAAATTTTAGTAATTTTAAAGAAATCATGCACTATTTTGATAAAATCATAAGAGAATTATTATATTTGTATTATCATGGTGATATGTATATAATGACATGTATATATGAGTTTTGAGTAGGTTAGTAATAAACATACAAATACATTAGCATGCAATATCTATAGATCTATTAAGTATGTTTTATTTGAATATAAACCACCGAATTAAATAAATTTGAGGAAAAAACATTTAAATATAAATATTTGGTTCAAGTGAATATATTTCATTCTGAAAATTGAAAAATAAAATGAACATTTTATACTACGGTATCAAATTAATTAGGAGGTAATATTGTTTCATTATTTGGTAAAATGTTAGTTTCAAAAAAAAAGATAATTTATTTTTCAGATTTTATTACTTTTAAAAATATTAAACCATTTCACAACACATAATTTACTAGATTTTCGCCCGCCCGTAGAGCGGATAATCCCCTAGTATATATATAAGTTGAAAGGAATTTTTTATTGAGTGACATCTCATCATTTTTTTATAAATTAGTAACATTAAATGTTTACGGTTTAATTTACATTAAATAAAATTATGGGTATTAATTTACCTTATGTTGAAAAGTTGGATATTTAAAAGTTGGGTATTAATTTACTTTATTTTAGATGGCTCTTGGAAACAGTCAGATCCCACATCTGATCTTGGTTGGATATGTCAAGACGGGACAACAGAGTAGTCTTAGTTGGAGCAAAATGCCACCAAAAGATTTTTTCACCACTGCATTCAGAGATAGAAGCTCTACTGTGGGCAATGTCAAAACTACATTCCAGAAGAATATATTGTCAGACTTTCGAGACATATTGTAGCGAACTGGTCAACATTACTTGGGACACGAATAACTGGTCAGCGTTCTACACACTCAACCAAGAGTTTCTGGATCTTCATGGACTTTTTTCAAGCTTTTCTTTGTCTACCATAACGCGAACAGCGAATTTACAAGCAGACTGTGTTACTCGAGGATCACGTATTCTTTATCATGATTATATTTTTCTAGAACTTTTATCTCTAAAATGGGTAATTAGTTACGGAGTGACTTTCTGATTATAGTTTGTTTAAAAAAAAATGTTACATTTTATAATTTTGTTAGTTATTTAAGTACGTTAAGATTTAGAGCTTAATTTGTTTTAAATTAAAATATTATGTACTAAAAATCCATAAAGTTTCAAAAAAAGTAGGTATTAGAAATTACTATCTCTTTATTTTGTTTTTTTTTTATGTAAAACCTAAATTTGTTGATTTTTTTTTTTGCATTTTACCCTACAAATCTACGATACTATAACATCTATTACTTCATCAGATGTTTTTTTTGTCGGTAATCCGGATCACAAGAGGTCGATCTGTTGACCCTTAACTCTACATATGGAGAACCGAATCACAACGTGCCGATCCGATTGTCCTTTAAACCCCACACGAAACAACCTCGTACAAACGCGAATGTCAAAATTAAAAACTACGACCCCAGATTTGATGAAGAGGCGCCATACCATTAGGCTTAAGGACCCCTCGTCCTTCATCGGATGTTTAATAGAGTTTACATTATTTAACTTCGGATCCGTCGCGTGAGGAGAAATCTGACACACACACGTGCCAAGATTTTGACTCGACGTGCTCAATATGTGAATGATTTGTGTATTTCATAAACTTCAAAAAATGTCATCATTGTTTATCCAAAAAAAGGTCATCATTATTGACATTCGAATATAAATAACAACCACGAGAGCCACGACTCGCCAATTTTTTAATTTATATCTTATGTACTACTAGTAACAAATTTAGGACGATAATGTTTACATTTCTTTGAAAATTAAAAAGGTTTCCAAATATTCTTTTTGTCTCAAAGTAAATGAAATTGAAAAAAGATTTTTTATTTTATATTAAATTAAATTTTGAATTTTAAATATAAAATTGATAATTATTTCTCTTTTTTACCCTAATATAAATGTTTTTCTCAATAACTATCAATTATTTTTATCAAAAAAACTATCAATTATTAGTTTTTTTTTATTTTAAAGCAATAATTATCAATATAGTGAAATCTACTTGACTTGAAGTGTATGCTTTAACAAAAAAAAAAGAAATATGGTTGAATGTGCTATTATTGTGAAGATTAAGATTTGAGTTTAGAATATTGTTACTATTAGTTGTTTTCTTTAAATTTTGTAAAAATATTCGAGGTACAAATTGTTTCTAAATCAGTCAAAGTTTCAAAATCCATACTAGAATGTCGAATCAGAAAAGAAATACACTTTCTACGGTACAATATCAAATCTCCAATGAGTTCACAATTGTCAATTAGAGGAATCTTCAAACGAGGTGTTAAATTAAAACTCTACTTGTTTAAAATAATTATACATCTCAATAGTTGGGTAGATTTAGCAGAAAAAAATTTCTAGTATAGATTAATACGAAATATAGGGAGGCTAGATCAAATCAAACAATACGAGTACGAAGTATGAGGGAAATAAAACAAAAGATATTCATAGGATGCACGAACAATTTATGAAATAACTAAATGATAAGATCAAAGAATATATATTGTCCCTTGGATTTAAACTATTATCGTGCCACCATATTCACCATTCATGTTCTCGCTCACATGGTATTGTGATCTCTGAGGCGGGTCAGACAAAGTAACTCGTTTTTGCGAGTCAATTTTTTCGATTACAGCTCGAATTCGTGATTTCTTTTTTAATAGAGGGATTTTAACTACAGGATTAATACTTCGTTGGCGATACACATAGTTTTAACTTTAACAAATACTGCAAATGTACAACAAATCACAATTATAGTAGTATAAAATGAGGTTGAGTTCACGAAGATCAACACACATTACGATTTTTTAGATTCTTATTCGGTTAGAAAACACTAATAAAATCGTTTTGAGAAATACAAATGCAATTAAAATGCCAACAAAATAAATTGAGACGGGAAAACAATGTGTAAGGATTTGGAAGAGTTTTCTATTATTCTCTCGGCCTTTACAAAGAGACAAAATTTTCATGTTTATGCAAAACCTAAAATTCTAAATAAATATTGATAATGCAAAAGACTATAAAAATATTAGTCCAATATATCTTAATACCCCTCTAAATTGGAGCATGAAAATCTCGAATGTCCAAATTGGATAAAATAGCTTGAAAAGAAAGTCCACCAAGTGCCTTAGTGAATACGTCACCTAGTTGCTCTGTTGTTAAAACATGTGTTGTCTGCTCTAGTACCCCAGCTTGAATATCATCTCTGATTAAATGAGAGCCACTCTCCACATGTTTCGTCCTCTCATGAAACACCAAATTTGATGCAATATGAAGAACAGACTTACTACCACAATATAATCCATTGCGCCTGAATGTACCAAACCCATAAATGTGAGCACACCCTAGATCTACTTAACCCCTTTCAATGCGCAAACATAGCTCAATGCTCTGCTTCAACTGACGAAAGAGACACTACATCCAGCTTTTTTTACTCCCATGACACATGAGAAGATCTCAACTGTATTAGCCGTCCATTCAATGATCTTAGGGTGATAGGACATCCTGACCAATCTGCATCACACCAACATGTAAGATGAAAAATTACAATCAACTTTCGATAGAATTCTGAGGCTCGGACATCCCTTCAAGTAATGAACCACCCTTAATGCAACAGATCAATGAGCCTCTTGTGGTTCATTTATGAACTGTGACATGATATAAACTGAGTAAGCAATATTTGGTTTTGTCGCAAATAAATAAACCACCATCAGGTTTTTTTATACTTTTTTGGATCATTCACGACCTTTTCCTTCGACCTTCCCAACTGATGGTTGGATTCCATCAGAAACTTGATAGGTCTACAACCAAGAAATCCTACGTCAACAATTAAGTAAGAAGATACTTTCTCTGCAATAGAAATATACTTTCTTTGCTACTCGCAACTTCTATCTCGAGAAAGTACTTCGGTTTCCCTAAGTCTTGCATGCGAAAACAACTACTCAAGTATGTTTTGAACTTCTAAATAGCATCAGGAGAATTCCGAGTCACCACGATGTCATCAACGTATACCAACACATGCAACTGAACATGATGACTCACCATTGAGAAAAGAGAGTAACCAATTTTATATCATTTAAAACAATACCCAATAAATGCCTATTTAAGTTTGGCAAACCAACTCCTTGGGGCTTGTTTCAAATCATACAAGGATTTGTTCAAACGATATACCATCCCTTTCTACGGGGATCAAAACTCTGAGGTATCCTTATAAACACCTATTCTTCTAAATCTCCATGAAGATACGCATTATTTAATTCATTTGATGTAACTCTCAATTTTCCCAACGATAACCTGAACTAGCAACCGAATAATACTCCTTTTTGCTACAGGAGAAAATGTATCGGTATAATCAACTCCTTCTTTCTGTCGATATCCATAAGCAACACGTCTAACCTTGTTCATTTCAATCGTTCCATCTATATTGTACTTGATTTTGTACACCCACTTGCACTTAATCATTCTCTTTCCCGATGGTAGACGTTTAACAAACAATGTTTTATTCATTTATTGAGATTCAATCTCCACCCACATCGCTTCTTGCCACCGAAGATATTTCATTGCCTCATGAGTTATACTGGCAAAAAAACCTTTGTGTGCCTCAGAAAATCTGTTACAATTCACAAAATTTTTAATTCCACACTCTTGACTCGACTCTTGACGTACAGAGGATGACAACCACTTAAACACCATGCTCAACACATAATCCCTTAGCTTAACAGAGGTTTCTTTCCTCCTCATGCCTCGTCCCCAGTCTACATCTGTTGCGATAGGCTCAACTTGTGTCACTGCTTCTAATTCAGACACTTCCTCTGTTATAGTTTCTTGTTGGTGCACATCCTCTACATGTGTTGGCTCATCTATAGACTGACACATACCATTTGTTACAGTCTCTGGTGCATGTACTACATCATACACTGGATCAATCGATCCGGATATGAGATCAATCAATTTATGACTTTCTAAAATTTTTTGAATCCATTCATACTTCTCTATGTTAGCGACTGTATCAGATGCAACTACAACAACTTCTTCAACAACCTTCCCAAATCTAGAACCATCTTGTGTTGCAGAGAATGGAAGTTTTCCCTCATAAATGTGACATCTCTAGAATTAAATAATTCCTTAGTATCCAAATCAAATAAAGCCCACCCTTTTCTTTGCATAGGGATAAACAAGAAATACATGTTTTTACTTCGACTATACTTCGGAGCTTCTCCAAAGATGATCTCATAGAGATTTTTCTAGTAGTGAATCTCACACAACATTTGATTGATCAAATACGCATCACTCAATACACACTGTCTCTAAAATTCAACCGGAAGGTTTGCTTCAGACCTTAAGGATCTTGCCAGATTGAATATATGCTGATGTTTCTGCTCAAATCTTCCATTTTGCTGAGGTATATCCACACACGATGTCTGATGAATAACTCTAATTTTCTTGAATTATTTCTTCATCCTCATAAATTCCATATCACTATTGCTTCGTACTACCTTCTCTTACTTGTTGAATTGCCTCAAAATTAGAGCTAGTCCATAATAGTTTTTTCGACATGTGTCTTCTCGACAAGAAGAAATACCCATACATCTCTTGAATAATCATCCAAAATAGTTAGAAAGTAATATGATCTACACAAACTCTGCGTCCGATATAGCCCCCATAAATTACAATATAATATCTCAAAACACTCCTTTCTTTTATTCGAGCTCACTAAAAATTCATTTCTACATTGCTTTGCTTGAAAGCATACGTCACATTCTGACACACCAATACTATGTTATCAAATGAAGCCTCATAATCACCTTTTCAGAGGCATATCACATCCTCTTATGCCAAACTTCTCGTGACTCCAACTGAAACACTTTTATCATACTATGAATCTCCATAATACCTCGTCTTTCTTTCCAATTGTACCAATCCTCTGAAACACAGAATCATACAGAAGACGCCATGCCCTAGAGAAACCACAAAACAGCCGAGCGAATTAAACAATTGTGATACTGACGCAAGATTATGCTTAAACTCTTTGACAAATATAACTTGACTAAAGGTCAGCTTTTCTGTCAGGGCGACACTTTCTACTAGATAAGCAACCACTGTCTTATCATTAGGTAATCAAACTAAACATGGTGATAACGTATGAGCACATGTCATAACACTCAAAATACACGTCATATGGTGCAATACACAACTATCAATCATCCGCTCATCAGACTAACTTCTATCACTTAATCAATTTCCTGAATTTGTTTTATGTGCCAAAATAGACAGTATTTGATCCCACTGCTCTTTCTTTAATCCAATCTTCATTGGTACACCAATTTGCATCACTTAAGAGTGTGACACACCTCTTGTGCTAGTAGTTGTGTCTACGAGTGATTCAAAAAGTACTTCTGAGAGTGCTTCTGAGAGCGACATAACATGTGTATGCGTTACTACAGTGATATTTTTCAAAGGAGTGCCTGCTACTTTGTCTTTTATATCATAAATCATCATCGTGACCAATAACCCAATAGTGAAAGTAACCCGTGATGAATAGTAACCCGTGTGTGAACAATAATCCGTTGATGAATAGTACCCATTTGTGAAAAGTAACTCGCCGATAAACAGTAGCTTTCTATTATTTCTCTCAACCTTTACAAAGAGGCAAAACTGCATATTTATACAAAATCTAAAAAACCTAAAATCCTAGATAAATATTAATATATACAAAAATCTATATAAATATTAGCCCAATATATTAAGAGTTAGGCAAAGTTTTTCGTCCTTGTAAACTTGCAAAAATCTTTTTGTTCTCCTAAACGTCCGAACATTCCTGAAACCAAGTTAAACGATTTTTAAAAGTCTCGAAAACTATATATATATATATATATATGCATATATCATATTTTAGTGATAAATCTTGTTATATATATATATATATATATATATATGTGTGTGTTATCTACAATTAAAGTTTTATTATTTAATTCCTTATCAAAAAGAAAGTCTTATTATTTATAAATTCTACGAAAAATCAAATTTTGTTCAAAAGTTTCAATAAGAAATATTGGGCCCATATATATATATATATATATATATATATATGGTGTTGTTTTTCTTTAAACTAAACAGACAATGTAAAGACCTTTTAATGTGGACAATGAAAACACTTTTTTATGATGGGAATGTTAAATATCCTTTAAAATGAAAGAGTTTGTGCTTGATACTAAACGAAGCTAAGAAACCTGTAGACTGTGACCTGCCATAAAAGGATAAAAAAGGAAAAATGTTTGCCAGCTACACGAGGTTTAATCTAATATGGTGAAAAACATCCAGCATTTCATAATATGTGATTGACATCACCACTTATATGATACTTATGGCCACATGTACCACCTATCAAAAAATATGGTGGAAACTATACAATTAGGTCTAATTGATTTTTAAGCTTATTTATGGGGCCAAATTGTAATTACTTTTTCTTGAACCCGATTATGACATTAACAAATCGTACCCGACCCGACCCATGTTTCGAAATCAAAATGTCTTCTTCACAAAATCAAAATTAGGGATACGAAATCCCCAAATCGATTTCTTAAGAACCAGGAACAGTGAGAGAGAGAGAGATGGAACGAGGTGAAGCTTCGTCGAATAAATGCATTACGCAGAGTAGAAAGGTGATGTGTGTTTGTGGTTTGCCGGCGAAAATCTTTCAAGCTTGGACTGAGAGAAACCCAGGTCGGAGGTTTTACGGGTGTGAGCGTTTCAAGGTATGTAATTGTTTGGGTATTTAGTTGGTTGTAAGCTCTGGATTGATGTAATATTATCTTGTTTCTAGCGAGGTGGAGAATGTAAGTTTTTTCAGTGGTATGACGAAGAAGAACCTTACGGGTGGCAAAAGAAGGCGTTAATTGAAGCTCGAAATGAGATAAGGGAGAAGAGTAAGGTTATAGAGGAGTTGAAGAAGACAGTAAACAAGCTGACTACTGAGTTGCAGAGAAAAGACGAGGAAGAGAAGATCATATAGAAGTTTCTAAAGCTCTAAACTTTGTTTATGTCTGAAAGTAGTATGTGTTGTAAGGGATAATGTTTTGTTTTATGTTTGGGATCCTTTATGTTTTTGATTTGTAATACATTGGTGTGATTCAAATTAGAGACTAAGGATTAAAGATGTGTAATGCTTAGATTTGGAACTTTGTTTTTTTGGTTAACAAAAAGAAGTTAAGCTAAAGATGTTAATCCGATTAAGTAATATTTGTCTTACAAACATCATAACAAAAAAGAAGCATCCAACAAACACAATAGAATCATCTAAACACATTACATAAAAGAAGTTAAGCTAAGTTGCAGTTGGTGCATTAACATACAAAAAGAACCATCTAAACACATTACATAAAGAACCATCCAACATCTTCAGAACCAGACATTAAGTTGCAGTTGGTGCAGTTGAGTTTACATCTTCAACATCCTGCTCTTGCTCTAGAGTTTCCATATTGAGACGCCTGCGTTTAGCCTTGCTTTCTTGACACTGTAAAAGAAAAGGTAACTAGTTAAGAACATCAAAAACATATGAATAACTTGAATAATGGATGCATCAAAGTACCTCATGTGAACATCTTCTTGAGTTGTGTCCTTCTTCACTACAAAGATGACAATGGGATATGCGACCACCACGGCTAACCCTTGTTGGATTCTTCTTTGGAGACTCATAGAGGCCCTTGATCCTTGCTTTTCCCTTTGGCCTTACAGGAGGTCTTCTGTATGGTGGTGCTTCAATGAGTGGAGCACCAGAAACCTTCCAAAATTTGGGACCATTCACAGGACCCAAGCCATCTCTATAGAGATCCTGCCACTTAGATGTTAAGTACCAGTCTGAGATGTAATCATCCACTTCCAAACCACTCTCTCTAATGGCAGACACAGCATGGCGACAAGGGATGCCAGTCAAATCCCATTTCCTGCAAGCACAACTACGACCAGGCAAGCTCACCTTGTAACCATTTCCAAATTCAACTATCTCAAACTCACCTCTTGTGCTAATGATTTAATAACAATATTGAGCTTCATCACAAGACTTCTTCACCTCCTTTCTAGCTTTTCTGGTGAAGATCCCAGTCTCTTTATCAGCTATGGCAAACCTTTTAGCTATCCTCTGCATTGCATCTCTCCTTATCAACTCCAACATTTGCACAAATGGCTTCTTCCTTGCAATCTTCAGAGTTCTGTTGAATGACTCAGTGAAGTTGTTGTGTGTGTCTGCACAGCAAGAGCTAACCTTGAAGAATGCTCTGCACCATGTATGAGGATCTTTTTGTAGAAGCTCCTCACAGGCCCTTGGATCAAACTCTTTAAAAGTTGCTAGATTTCTCTCATAGTCTGCCTCATTATAACTACTAGCTACACGCCAAAATAGAGGCTTCAAGCCCTATGTTCAGCTCTAGGCAAGACCACTGCAACTTCGTGAGTTAACCCCTTATGCTGATCTGATATCATTGTTACATTCTCACCTTCCCCTAAATCTAAATCTACTCTCAACCTATCAATGAACCACTCCCAGTTATCATTGGTCTCAGCAAAAACTACACCCCATACTATGGGGTATATTTGGTTGTTAGGGTCCCTTCCTATGGCAGTGAGTATTAACCCTTGTAAAGAATTATGCTTTAGAAAGGTTCCATCTAACCCTATAACTGGCCTACAATTTTGCTTCCAAGCTTCACGTACCTTCTTGAAGCAGATGTACATGGATTTGAAGACCCTGGCTCCATTGGCTTTTGTTGTCGTATTAATCTCAATTGTGAAACCTGGATTGGACCTACATAGTAACAGATGAAAAAATGACTTAGAACTTACTATTTAAATTTGTATCTAACAGAGTATAAAATTTACCTTGTTAGCTCAAGTTCATAGTCTCTTAACCTTGCAAAATTTTCATTACATTCTGCTTGCAGCTTGTCTAAAGCCTTGCGCCTGGCTGCCTTTGATTGCTCATCAGGTATGATGATATTGAATTTTTTCCTAAACTCCTCTTTTATCTTCGGAGCACTAATATCAGGATCCTTCCTGATATCTTCCAACATGATCTCAGCTATTGCAGGACTCTTTATCTGCTTACACTTCCCTGTTGGATGACATGTATGCTTGTTTTCATACACTTTTACCATCCATTTCTTGATAGGCACCTCCACAGAGCAGTAGATACGCCATCCACAGCCTTTGCCATTGCATTTAGCACCCAATTTAGTCTTCTCCCATCTGTCAAACAAAACATTTCTTCTGGTCTTGAGAATATATTTGATGACTTGTTTCTTGAATTCTTCACCACTGTAGAAAGTCTGCCTCAGACTAAAGACTCCATCCAATTCACCTCTTCTAGCCATTCTCTCAGCTTGTTTCTCTTCATCACCGGAAGAGTTTTCAGTGTCTGGATATACCTCATCCTCATCAAGAATCTCATCATCGTATGCATCATTGTTGAATATATCCAAATCCTCTTGAAAACCCTTATCACCATCATCATCATTGTCAGACTCATCACTATCCTTACATTCAGCATCACTCTCCTCATCTTCAATATCACCATTATAGGTGTGATCATCAGAACTCTCATCTGCCTCTTCCTCATTCCCAACAACCACATATGCAGCTTCTTCCTCATTCCCAACAACCACATATGCAGCTTCTTCCTCATTCCCAACAACCTCAACACTCTCATAAGCTTCTTTCTCAAGCTCAACATCCTCTATCCCCATCACAACCTCTTCTGCAGTTTCTTTCTCAGTCACAATAGCCTCTGAATCTTCTTTTACGAAAAAATTTATAGACCCCATCCAACGAGCAACTACATTCATCTTTCTTTTGGCTTTATCAGTGTCTTCCCACAGAGGCTTCTTGTCTTCTATTTCCTCATATGGCAACTTGTACCACATTCTTCCCAGGCTCACTCTGTTAACCAATTTCAAAATCACATCTTCAAACACCGTTGAACCTTCTACAGTTAACTTCTCTAGAACACCATTCACGTAACTAAGCTTCCCATCTTCAATTTTGAATTTACCCGAGTGGTGGCAATTGACTTCCACAGTCGTAGGAACACTGTTATAAACAAAAAAATGTAGATAACTCTTAGAATACAACGACATAAGACTTAAAAACAAAAAAAATTTCTCTGAAGCATTGTGTCGAACACCTTATCTGCTATAATTCTAAAGGTTCATAAACCAAAAAAAAAAATGAACAAACACACATGCAACAACTACAAAAGTCTACGCAAAAGCTCTATAACCATTTGCTTCTTCAAAATCAAAGAATTTCTTTAACCCATTTTCGCAAATTCGAAACCTTAAAAATCGATAAAGTGTTCTATAGCAGTGATCTTACCTCATCGTGATTTCCCACCGCCTTTAATCTCTCTTTCTTCGACAGTAACGCTCTGAATTAGCCTATTCTACCCAATCTCTCTCAAGAACCCTAGAAACAGTTTGAGAATTTTTTCTGAGTTTGTGTCAATTCCAGATCTTATTTTCGCTAAGTGTTGCGAAACAAAAAAGATTGGTGGATCGGGTTTGGGCTTTGAGAAATAAAAATATTGGGTCGTAACCCATTAGTCATTTTTAAGTCGGATCGGATCGGGTACAATTTGTTAATGTCATAATCGGGTTTAAGAAAAAGTAATTACAATTTGGTCCCATATATAAGCTTAAAAATCAATTAGACCTAATTGTATAGTTTCCATCGTATTTTTTGATAGGTGATACATGTGGCCATAAGTATGTGATGTCAATCACATATTATGAAATGTTGGATGTTTTTCACCATATTAGGTTAAACCTCGTGTAGCTGACAAACATTTTTCCTAAAACTAAAGATAGTGCCTAGTCCACCAATAAAAATCAAACGGTTGAATATTAATCATCATAAACACCAATTACATTAAATTTTTGTATTGAAATATAAAAACATCAGTTACAAAAATATACTCTTACAACATTATTTAATGTTGACAAAAAAGCATTATTTAATTTGAAAGAGAGGAATTAATAATCAATAATATATTATATATTTTTTTGGGTAGGAAAGTGAGAAGAAAGTCATGACCGTGACGATAGGGACGATAATACATATACCGATTATATTTTTTTATATTGGGCATGTGATGCGCAATTAGTGTTATAATTATAAAAATTAAGTAACAATTAAGCTCGATCTATATAAATCCCAGCGCTAGACTCTCTTTCCCCTCACACCTAATCTTCAACACTCATCAACACATTCATAGTCTCTACAATCAGGTTCTCTCTCCCTCTCCCCTCCTACATAAATAGAGCTATTACGTTGATCAATATAACAAACTGATTATTTCCTGTCTCAATTGTTTTATAATCTATTTGACTTTTGGTCGCACATTGCTCGATAATTACAGTATTCGGTTTGTAGTAGTTAACATAAATAAGTAACTATATTTATAAATATACGAACAGTTTAATAGAAAGGGAAGATGGCTCAGAAGTTGGATGCACAAGGCGGCACAGGAGCTGGAGCCGCATGGGACGATGGGTCAGAGCACGACGGGGTGACAAAGATCGAGGTAGGAGAGCATGGAGCCATTGACTATGTCAAGTTCGACTACGTGAAAGGCGGACAAGTAAAAGAAGGAGTTCTCCACGGTGGGCAAGGTAGAAGAACTAAAACGAAACCTCCGGTAAGCTAATAAGTTTGTCATTTTCACTCTTTTTAAAATATTTTACGTACTGACATTGTGCATCTCATGCAGTTTGAGATTAACCATCCGGACGAGTATCTGATTTCCGTTGAGGCTTGGTATTATGAAAACGAGATTCAGGGAATCCAATTCAAAACTAACCAGAAGACTTCTGAAATATTTGGTTATCCTCCGGAAGAAACCGATACTAAGTTTACTCTTCAAGTTCAAGACAAGAAGATCACCGGGTTTCACGGATCTGCCGGCAACAAACTCAATTCGATTGGAGCTTATTTCACTCCCACCACGGTTCCCTCCAAGAAGCTGAAAGCTAAGGGTGGAGAAACAGGAGTGGAGTGGGACGATGCTGCTCATGACAATGTTAAAAAGGTATATGTCGGACAAGGCCAAGATGGTATAGCAGCCGTCAAGTTTGAATACACAAATGGTTCTGAGGTGGTTATTGGAGAGGAACATGGAAAACCAACCAGGCTCGGATACGAAGATCCGGTATGTTATAAAAAAAAAGAGATTATTGTCTTACCCTTAGAACTATGCATGTGGAACTAATTTTGGCGTTTTGTTATGTTTGTCTTGTGCAGTTTGTGCTTGAATCAGATGAACACATAACGATCGTTGAAGGCACCTATGACAAAATATTTGGGGTTGACACTGTTATAACGATGCTTAAGTTCAAGACTAACAAGAACAGAACATCTATTCCATATGGGCTTGAAGGTAGCACAGCGTTTGATCACAAGGACGAAGGTCACAAGATCACCGGATTCCATGGACGAGTTAATGGTGATTATATTAGTGCTGTTGGAGTTTATGTAGCTCCGGTAGGCACCATCCCCTTGACTCCGGCGAAACCAGCCAACTGATCACAAAGATCTTCACACGTTTGTTGTTTCTCTTTCTCGGTGGTTTTCTCAACTTTTAATAAGCTCGATTATGTCTTTAATGTGTTTATCTTTGTTTCATGCTTCACAGTTTCAGATCTTCTCTTTCTGTTGTTGTTCTATCTTTTGATGGATTTGTGATACAATTTTAATAAAGTAAGTTTCTTCTAATTACTACTCTAGTTTCTTTAATTTTATATTTAACACAATGATAAACCACGTATTTTGTTGGCCAAGGAGCAACAGACACATACATAAAGCTTGAGAAAATTCAAACACAATAATAGATTATATAATAACTCCATGAAACTCACAAGATAATCTCAATCAAACCAGAATGATCGCGAGATTATGTGGATTTTGTTAGAAGCAACATAGAAACAGAAAAAGCAGAATCAAAAACAGAGGACGAAGAAGACAAGAACAATATCGATCGGACTTCAGAAAACACAAAGGCTTGGGCCCGTGATCAAACAAACCCAAACGCAGTCAAGCCCAAAGCCTCAAAGAATCAGCTTCTTCCTCAAACACTAAACGACAAAACTTTGGACTCAAAGAAAGACATTAGAGACTGTACTACACAAACCAGGCTGTTAAAGTAAATCACAGAGACCAAGGTTCACAATCGATTTACAGTCCTTGGATCCGAAGAAGAGATACGATGAAGACATGTGGTGTAGGGTTTCCAAATAGATAAGCTCCAAACTTTTGTATAAAGAGCTGATGGATTGTAAACGATGAAGTTAAGCAAAAAGCATAATAAAAATCAAAACTTTAAGTCTCCTTTAGGTTTTTCTACACGGTATCAGAGCAATGGATGCTCTTGAACCATTTTCACCGCCTCTTCTAAACATCTCAAACTGCGTCACAGTTCGTCTCAATGAAAAGAATTACGTGCTGTGGAAGACACAGTTTGAGAGTTTTTTCTCTGGCCAGGGACTGTTGGGGTTTGTCACTGGAGCCTTTCAGAGAAAAGCCGCAGTTCTTCAAATCCCAGGGATAAATGGAACCACAACTCCAGTCCCAAACCCTGATCTGCAGTCTTGGAATCGGTCTGATCAGGTGGTCAAATCCTGGTTATTGGGGTCTCTTTCTGAAGATATCTTGAGAGAAGTCATAAATGCAGCTACTTCTCACGAGGTATGGATCTCTTTGGCCAACTATTTCAATCGTGTGTCCTCCTCTAGACTGTTTGATCTTCAAAGAAAGCTCCAAACTTTACAAAAGAAGGAGATGAGTATGTTAGACTATCTGAAAGAGATTAAGAATGTCTGTGAACAAGTGTCTTCAATAGGGAACCCTGTAGATGAGAAAATGAAAATATATGTTGCTCTTCATGGATTAAACAGAGAATACGAACCTATAAAGACCAGCATAGAAGGAGCCATTGATATGTTTCAGGTCCCTAATTTCGACACAGTCTGTCACAGACTTCTTAGCTTTGAAGAAAGACTTCAGAGCTATCTCACTGAGAGCTCGGTATCGCCACATCTTGCATTCAACATCACACAAACTCAGGCTCCTAACTACTACTCCAACCGTGGAAGAGGCCAATCCTACAACAAATTTGGGTACAAAAACAGAGGAGGTTCTGGCTGTGGCTTCACCACCAGAGGAAGGGGGTTTCCTCAACAAATCTCAGCCTCCTCCAACCTTAATTCAAGCAACTTTGGAAGTGAATCAAGACCGGTATGTCAAATATGTGGAAGAGTTGGGCATCAAGCTTTAAAGTGTTGGCACCGGTTTGACAACAACTACCAAAGTGATGATCTCCCAAGTGCTTTGGCAGCAATGAAAGTCACGGATGTAACAGAACAGAATGGTACAGACTGGTTTCCCGACACAGGAGCCACGGCTCATGTGACCAATTCCCCTCACCACTTGCAACATTCACAGCCTTACCATGGAAACGATGCGGTAATGGTGGGAGACAGAAACTTCTTGTCAATAACACATACCGGATCAACAAGCCTCTCAACCAATTCAGGTAAACTTCCTTTAAAGGATGTTTTGGTATGTCCGGACATTGCTAAGTCTTTGTTATCCGTCTGTAAGTTAACTAAAGACTATCCATGCTCTTTTGAATTTGATTGTGATGATGTACGTGTAACTGATAAGGGAACCAAGAGGCTTCTCATTCTGGGAAACAATCATAACGGACTGTATGTATTGGAGAACCATCCTTATCAGGTGTCGTATGCTGCTCAACAACAGGATGCAAGCCTAGAAGTTTGGCATAGGAGACTTGCGCATGCTAATTACAAGGTTCTCCAGCATCTGTCCGTGAATAAGGCTATCATTGTCAACAAGAACTCTCAACCTCTTTGTGATGCTTGTTGTTTGGGCAAGAGTTCAAGACTCCCTTTTGTTCCTTCTTCATTTTCAGCTACTAATGTGTTAGAAAGGATTCATTGTGACTTATGGGGACCTTCTCCTATAATGTCAAATCAAGGATTCTGCTACTATGTAGTGTTTATCGACAACTTTTCGAGATTCTCTTGGCTATATCCATTGAAACTAAAGTCTGATTTTGAGTCGGTTTTCCTTATGTTTCAAGCCTTGGTGGAAAATCAATTCCAAACAAAGATAAAAACGTTTCAATGTGACGGAGGAGGAGAGTTCATAAACTCAACTTTTATCAAACATCTACAACAAAGTGGCATAAAGCAAATCATCTCGTGTCCACATACTCCGCAACAAAATGGATTAGCGGAAAGGAAGCATAGACATATTGTGGAGTTGGGATTATCTATGCTTTTCCAAGCCAAAGTTCCTCTCAAATATTGGCTGGAAGCGTTCTTCTCCGCAAATTTTATAATCAACCTCTTACCTTCCTCGGTTGAAAAACAGAGCAGTCCATTTGAAGTGCTTCACGGTCATGAACCCGATTACTCAGCGTTAAGAGTTTTCGGATGCGCTTGCTACCCGACGTTGAGAGATTATGCCAAGAACAAACTCGATCCAAGGTCCCTAAGGTGCGTTTTTCTTGGCTACAACATCAAATACAAGGGTTATAGATGCTTGATGCCCACCACCGGAAGAGTCTACATTAGTAGACATGTACACTTTGATGAAAGTAGCTTCCCGTTTCAAGATATATACTCTCATCTTCATCCTCAAAATGCATCACCTCTGCTCAGCTCGTGGCACAAGAGCTTTATACATGAAGACAAAGTCAAAACTGTTGAGGATGAATCACAGGAAAAAGAAGCAGAACCTGAGAATATCTCGATCAGACCTTTGCCAAGTCTTCCAGCCTCTCCTCCGTGTTCCAATATACCAGTAAGTCTTGTGGATCAAACAAACAGAAGCAACATGAGTTCTCCAGAAGACTCAACTCCAGACAGCCCTTCACAACCTCTGAATCCAGAACCTGCAGATCAACAAAACATTGTTGTTTCTACCACACCTGTGAGGGCGAGTCCTGTGTGTATGGCAGGCTCAGATCCTCGTCCACTTGGCAACAGCTCTCCCATCACAGAAAGTGGGACAGAAACATCAATGTCCGTTACTCAAGCCAATTCAAACTCATGCGCAGCCACTGCTCAAAACCAGAATACTCATCAGATGATTACAAGAGCAAAGGCAAGGGTCTCTAAACCGAATCCCAGGTATGTCCTTCTCACCCAAAAAGTGTCTTACCCTGAGCCTAACTCTGTTTCAGAAGCACTAAAGGATAAGAGATGGACCGAAGCGATGGGAGAAGAGGTTGACAACTGCCATGAGGCTAACACATGGTCGTTAGTGCCTTATATTCCTGGAATGCACGTGCTTGGGAGCAAATGGATCTTTCGAACCAAGCTTAACCCCGATGGTACACTAAACAAATTACGAGCAAGGTTAGTGGCCAAAGGTTACGACCAATCGGAAGGGATTGACTATTGGGAAACATACAGCCCAGTAGTTCGCACGGCCACAGTAAGATTAGTGTTCCACGTGGCTATGGTGATGCGATGGGAAGTGAAGCAAATGGATGTTAAAAACGCTTTCTTGCACGGGGAGTTAACGGAAACTGTGTATATGAGACAACCGGAAGGGTTTGAAGATTCTACCAAGCCTAATCACGTATGTCTCTTACACAAATCTATATACGGACTCAAACAATCTCCGAGAGCTTGGTTCAACAAATTCAGCACCTTCCTCTTAGAGTTTGGTTTCGTATGTAGTATAAAGGATCCTTCTCTATTCGTATATGAGCAAGGAAGGGATGTGATTCTGCTGCTTTTATACGTGGACGATATAGCAATCACGGGAAACCAGTCCAAAGCTATGACAAGGTTCTTGGAAGAACTCAATAATCAGTTCAGGATGAAGGACCTCGGCAAGCTCCATTACTTCCTCGATATCCAGGCACAATATCACAAAAAAGGCATGTTCCTCTCACAACAAAAGTACGCGGAGGATCTACTAGCTGTGGCGGGAATGACTCATTGTGCTGAGGNCAACTCAACCTAATCAAACACCTGACCAGCAGAAGCCTTTCACAAATCCTACGTACTTTCGTAGTTTAGCCGGGAAACTACAATACTTGACCTTGACTCGACCGGACCTTCAATTTGCAGTGAAGTATGTGTGTCAACGGATGCATAATCCCACCGTATCTGATTTCACACTGCTAAAACGGATTCTCAGATATGTGAAGGGCACCATAACCATGGGAATATCGTTCAACGCAGAGACTGATTTTACACTACGAGCTTATAGCGACTCGGATTGGGCTGGCTGCAAAACCACTCGAAGGTCCACCAGCGGTTTCTGCACGTACTTGGGAAACAACCTTATATCATGGTCAAGCAAGAAGTAACAAACTGTTGCAAGAAGCTCTTGTGAAGCCGAGTATCGAGCTCTATCGGAAACTGCTTCCGAATTGACTTGGATTGAACATGTCCTCAAAGAGTTAGGCATTCCAATACATCAATGTCCTGAGTTGTATGGAGATAATCTCTCATCAATCTACCTCACAGCCAACCCTGCGTTTCATTCCCGGACAAAACACTTTCAAGCAGACTTCCACTATGTACGAGAACGAGTTGCCTTAGGAGCTCTTACGGTGAAACATATCCCGGCACATCAACAAATAGCCGATATTTTTACTAAGCCTCTGCCTTTCAAATCCTTCACATTACTAAGGTACAAACTTGGCGTTGACGTTCCTCCTACGCCAAGTTTGACGGGGAGTGTTAGAAGCAACATAGAAACAGAGAAAGCAGAGTCAAAAACAAAGGAAGAAGAAGACAAGAACAATATCGATCAGACTTCATAAAACACAAAGGCTTGGGCCCGTGATCAAACAAACCCAAACGCAGTCAAGCCCAAAGCCTCAAGGAATCAGCTTCTTCCTCAAACACTCAACGACAAAACCTTGGACTCAAAGAAAGACGTTAGAGACTGTACTACACAAACAAGGCTGTTAAAGCAAATCACATAGACCAAGGTTCACAATCGATTTACAGTCCTTGGATCCGAAGAAGAGATACGATGAAGACATGTGGCGTAGGGATTCCAAATAGATAAGCTCCAAACTTTTGTATAAAGAGTTGATGGATTGTAAACGATGAAATTAAGCAAAAAGCATAATAAAAATCAAAACTTTAAGTCTCCTTTAGGTTTTTCTACATATTTATGTTCATATAATCAACTTCTCTAAGTGATTTTATTCTTTTAAGTTCAAATGGTTTAGAGTTTTTTTCTTCTAAGTATATAAAAGAGATGTAGCCACCAAGAGAAACTTAGAAGAGAGAATAAAAAGAGATAGAATATTCACAAAAGCAGAGAAGAGAAATACAATAAAAATTGGTGAGGTAGAGAGCAGTTGGGAGTGTGAAGAAGCTAAGAGCATCATCATCAACAAAGTTTCTCATCAGAGTTTCTTACACATAAAATATTAATATAATTTATTTTATAATTAAATTATCAATATTAATAAAAGTACAACCAATCACAAGATGACATGTCATTGAGAGTTTCTCAACTTTTTTTTTGTGGGTTTCTCAAAGAAGAAATGGTTCTTGATTTTTCTCCCTCTCTCTCTTACTTTTTCCATTTGTTTTATTATTTTAATCCTAAGAAACCCATCAAGAAACTTTTGATGAGGCTGCTCTAAGAGCACGATCATCGGAGAACCCTAGTTAAGTTTTTCCAAAAAACCAAAAATATATTATTTTAATTGTTTTAATAATATTTAATTTTTAAATTTCTTTAAAACTAATGATAATGTGACACATAGGTGCTGATGTTCTTACGGAGATTATCTACGTCTCTTTCTCAAGAGACAAATAGACGTTTCTCCCAATTTTAGATTCTCTCTCCCACTTTCTTAATTTTATATTATTATTTTTCTTTAGAATCTACACTAAGAACGAAACGATAATCTTGCTCTAAGGGAGAAAAAACAAGGGTTGGGTCTTTATGTTTTTGCTTTTTTGGTGTGTTTTTCTTGGAGTTTATGTGGTCTCTTTCTCTGTATGATTTTCTGAACATTTTAATGAGCTGGATTGTGTTTTTATTGCTTTTTTGTGTGTTTCATGCTTCACTGTTTCCAGTTTTCGCTTTGTGTTACTGTTTTGTCTTTGATGGATTTGTGATCCATTTTTCATAATAAAAGGTATGTTTAAATTACTTTGCTAGTTCATTAAATATATATCTAGCTCTTCATAAACACAAAAAGGTTAGATAGCCAAGAAATAACACACGCACACACTCACACACATTAAGCTTGAGATATTAAGACATGAGAACTCCATAAACTCACAAAAGAATTTTCATAGTAGCGTGACACGGCCATGACATATTCACCTCTATGTCAACTTGGTACTTTGGAATCTGATTAGCTTCACGTTTGTGGTAAAATAGCAAATGTGAATCAATTTGGTCCAGTTCGGTAAATTTAATGACTTAAATCATATTCCAAAACTATTGCCTATGTTTGTTATAAAATCAATTTATGTAACTACAAATTATTAGTATAACATAACTAACTGAGTCTGATAGGCTGAGTCCTCCTCCCATTTAATTTGAGCACAGGCTTTGGAGAGTACATCCTCCATAGTGCGGCAGGGGTATTTGGTGATGTCTTTGTATAATTCACCGTCATTCAACAGTTCTTGTCTGAAGGCTGAGATGGCTGTGGAGGTGACGCAGTTAGGAACCGACACCTTCTCCCTGTTGAATGAGTGGAGATATTCCCTCAAGCTCTCATCTGGGTGTTGCTTGATTCGATAGAGATCATCAGAAGAGCGTCTTAAAACTCGGCTGCTAGCGAGCTGCTCGATGAAGCGGTCCGTTAGCATGGTGAAGGAATTGATGGAGCCGTTGGCTAGATTGGAGTACCACAGTAGCGCTGGGCATGTGAGGGTTGATTTAAATCCTTTGCACATATGGATTTCCAAGTTCTCATAGTTGATGCATGGGAGCGGTGAGCATGTGTTGGCGATACTGTGAGATGTGTATATATGGATCGGGGGTCCCATCGTATAGAGTCATGACTGGCCAAGCGAATCTTTTAGGGACTTCGCTAAGGGCGATAACGTCAACGAAGGGCGTATCCGCGTAGGAGTTGTGAGTGCTCTTGATAATCGGTATAGTTACTCCCGACAGACGCTTTATCATATTCTTCATGGCTTCTAGCCTTCCCGTTAGCATGACTCCTACATCGAGGGTCTCGTTAGCGTTTTCCTCATAGGGTTTGCCAGGGCCGGTGTAATGGTGAGAGCCAGGGATTCGGGTCATCCCCGAGCTTGGAGTCTGATGCGTCTGAGTCTCCTTAAGGACCTTCGTTGGCATTACGCTTAGTGGTTGCATCAACGGGATTTTCCTTTTGAACCGAGCACGCCTTCCATCGTCTTCACCGTCACCGTTGGATGTATGAGCGTCTGTCTCTGTCGCTAAAGCTTTGGGAATCGCGTTCTCGTCTTCCAGCTCTTTGAGGCGAGCTTCGTTTTCTCTTAGCTTTGTCGCGATCAGCTCGTACTCTTGAAGCTTTGCCGCGATCACCGCGTCATCGGCTGTCTCTGGTGTTTCCCCCTCGAGTTGAGCCCCTCGAGTTGAGTTGCGGCAACTTCCTCGGACGTGGAGTTGAGGTTTTTGCTACTTTTCAGTTCAGAAGAACTGTTAGATCGCTCATCTCTTGTTCTTTTGTTCTCGTTGAAATTCCCCTCCTTCTAGCGCCAAACTGTTTGAAAAGTTTTTGGTGATTCTTCGATGGAGAAGAACAAGAAAAAGAACAAGAGTCTAGGGGTCTGAGAGGGATGAGTAAAAGAGATGTAAAACGATTCTTCTTTATTGATTAATAAGAGAGATCGATTACAATATGAGTTTTTATGTGTAAAGTCTCGGATCCTTGAATTAGGGTTCTTCCCTTTGTATTTATAGTCTTCGAATCAAAGTATTTCCATATTTCTTTATGGATAACTTCTATATTCGAGTCTATCTTATACAATAAGGAATATTTCCCTTAAATATTTGTCCTTATCTCTTAAGATTTATATCGGCTAAGGGAAATATCCACCCTACCTCGACTATGACATCGGCTTGACAGTGTGTCCTTGGCTATAATCTTGGTTTACACTTACAACTAGAGAACTTCATTTGTCACACTTTGGTCTAGCTATGGTCGGACTCTAGGGGAAGAAAATTACCCCCAACAATAGCTATGAACTTCATTTGTCACACTTTGTGGTCTCTCTCTGTATGGTTTTCTGAACATTTTAATGAGGTGGATTGTGTTTTTATTGCTTTTTTGTGTGTTTCATGCTTCACTCTTTCCAGTCTTCGCTTTGTGTTACGATGGATTTGTGATCCATTTTTCATAACAAAAGGTTTGTTTAAATTTCTTTCCTAGTTTATTAAATATATATCTAGCTCTTCATAAACAAAAAAAAGATTAGATAGCCAAGAAATAACACACACACTCACACGCATTAAGGTTGAGACATTAAGACATGAGAACTCCTTAAACTCACAAAAGAATTTTCACCTCTACGTCAATTTTGTACTTTTGAATTTGATTAGCCTACGTTGGTGGTAAAATAGCAAATGTGAATCAGTTTGGTTCGGTTCGGTAAATTTAGTGACCTAAATCATATTCCAAAATTGTGGCCTATGTATGTTATAAAATTAATTTATGTAACTACAAATTATTAGTAATAACATAACTAACATATGTGAGAAAAGAATATCAGCTTATTAACAAAACAAAATAAAAAAAGTTAAGTTTTGAACCAAAGACAAGGAGGTGAAATTAATACATTAGCTAACCACTAGACAACAAGTGCTTCCTGTGAATGTGGCCTACATATAATTATAATTGAGTGTGGCTTAAATCTTTTGCTTCGTCTGCCATAAAGCAGGCCGCCCTTGAGTTTGGATATGTTTTGTGGTTTCGGTATTTTATGATTTGAATGAACTAAATCTCTATACAGATATATGGACAATTGTTCTTCCCAAAAGTAATGAAGGATCGATCTTAAGTTTAACATGCAATACTCAAATCAAAGCAACTCACACTTTTATTAATCTTTAGAAAATAACTCAAAACTAAAAACAATTTCTCAAAGCACAAGAACTCTCAAAACTCAAAACTTTCACAAGACCTAGCCATAACTCGACAAGCCCTATATTTATATTGTTCTCCAATTCCTATATCAATTAGGAATACTAATTAGTATATGTAACTCCTAAACTAATTAACATTTATCTTCAACTCAAATTTCCTTTTTCCTTTCCTTAACTTGAGGTCCAAGTTTTCTCTTCAAGCTTAGCCCAACAATCTCCTCCTTAAGCTTGAACTCTCGCGTTTCAAAGTCACAAACACCAAGAAGGTCTCTCATTTCCTAAAATCTAATTCTTCTGAGTGCCTTAGTCAAAATGTCAGCTCTTTGCTCAGTACCTGGAATATGTTCTACCTCGATCAAGCCTTTCTCAACACATTCTCATATGAAATGGAACCTGGTATGAATATGCTTGCTACGTCCGTGAAATATTGGGTTCTTCGTCAGGGCTATTGCTCACTAGTTATCAATAAAAATGACTACTAGTTCCTGTGAGGTACCAAGAATCTCTCCAAGTAAATCTTGAAGCCATATAGCCTTTCTTGTTGCTTCAGTTCTAGCCATAAACTCGACTTTACATGATGATAATGCGACAATCTCTTGCTTTTGTGAACACCATATTATCGGACTCCTCCTAGATAAAACACATGTCCCGTTGTGCTTCTGCCATCATCTGGATCCACATTATGACTGTTGTCACTATAACCCAAAAGCTTTGGTACCTTTGTTGAGCAGCGCTCAAAAGACAGTCCATAAAACGTGGTCCCTTATAGGTATCTTAAGCCTTGTTTTAGTGCTACTCCATGAGATTCTCTCGGACTTTGCATGTACCGACTCAAAACTCCAACACAGTATGAAAGATCATGTCTACTATGAAGTAATTACTGAAGGCATCCAATAACTCTCTTATACCTTGTAGCATCTGTTGGGCGTGGATTCAGCCCATCTGCTAGAGATCCATTATAGTTTCATTTTCAGGCCTTCGATAGGAATCTATTGAGTTTTGGGACTTAAATTATTTCACGGAGACTCGTTACAAGAGGATTCTAGTTAAACCAAGAGAAAGGAAGCTAAATGTTCGAGTCAGGTTTCGTCTATGAAAGAGGTCCGGACCAGATCAGGTGGCGGAGATAGAAAGCTAAAAGATCAGGCTCCTGATATTCAATCTTGAGGTCTAGCACTCGGTCAA